>SJYV01022790.1:0-36691 GCA_006410875.1 Neotragus pygmaeus
ATCTTTCTCCACATCACAGAATGGATTTTTATATAAAGTCAGATCATATCATGCATAGTCTCAAAATCTTTTAACTGTTTATGATGTTAGACAATGGCTCAAATGCATAATTAGGACCCATTTCCCTCTTCTGCTTCATTTCTTACAACTCACTGCTTCTCACTCTATGGGTTAACCATACTGAATTATTTGCAGTTTGTTCCAAAAACTTCATTCTGACTTGTCTCCAGGGTATGCATTAGTGCCCCTAATTTCCCTCCCTTCCATAACTGACAGTCTTACTCTTAGTCACCATGCAGATGTTAGCATACGCATTTCTCTCTCCATGTGGCCTTCCCCAATTCCTCCCAGGGCTCAGTTAGATACACCTTGAGTCTGTGTGGTCTCATTCTGAGTATCCTGCCATTTGCTCTATTATCATCATACTTTTGCTCATTGTTCCTTTATTTCTCCATTAGACTGCCAGCTTTGTGAAGGCAAAGGTCACCAGTGTATCTATGGCTCATGACATGTATCAGTGCATGGTTAGTAAATATTTGCTAAATAAATTTATTGTTCTGAGAGTTCAAGTGTAAACTTCTCTAATACCAACCACAGTCTGATTTAAAGACTTGCTTATTGGCAAAGATCAAATACACTCAAGTCAGTGTTAATAAACTAGTATGACAATTAAGTTAATTTCCAAATAAATTTCCCTCTAAATGTCAACTTTGAAAAGCCATATGAATCATAATGATGGTATATAAAAATAACTGCTACTGAAATAAGTAGCATTTACTTTTCCCTTAATACTGCTAATCACTAAGGAAACCTGATATATGCTGATATAAAAGTAACTGCATGAAAAAAACCTATCCTTCTTTAAGATTATCTAAAAATATGATTTCTTTTAGGTCCAGCAGCTAAACGAGGCATAAGCAATATTTCTTATTATTATTTCAGTCTTTGAAATTTCCTGGAGAAATCACTGGCATGTTATAGGAAGAACTAGTATCTCTTAGTTCTAATTTCCTTTTCATTTCTGTCCTTAATCTGGAACTAATATAAAGGCAAAAGGACAAGCTAACAGGGTAATAAAAAGATAATAGGAATAACAGAATAAATAGACCTAATGTCTGACAAACCCTGTTGTAAGCTAGTTATCAAAGGCCTGAGAACTTTAATATTCCATTATACTTAGATTTACGACAAACTTTCTCTAACATATTAAAAAAGACATTACATCATGAACTAAAGTTTAATTTCAATAAAACTATAAGCTTCAAACACCAATAAAATATCTCAGAAATGTCCTACTTTTCTTTTTTTACCTGTTTTCCCGTTCATACATTTCCCTAGAGGCACTTCGGAGTTGATCAATTTCTTGATTAGTTTTCAATTTGATCTGTTCCAGTTCATCACGTAGTTTATTTTCATATTCTGTTTTATAACGGTCTCTGAAAGGAGTCAAAAGGAATATCCATTATTATTATTATTTTTTTTTTTTGGTAAAAGAAATAGGTCTTTGCCCTTCATGAAAGATCTTAATACCTTACATCAAATATGCTCTACATACAATGTTCCTTAAAAAATCAGTTTTAGATATAAAGTTTTATAATTCCTAAAAATACTGTTTCAAAGTAGTTCCATCTATGATTTCCTTTTAAACATATTGCCCCCAAAGCTTAATTACTATAAAAAATGTTAGTTCATGTTGGATAATTATTCATCTTCAAAAATATTTTACTAATAGTTTTTAATGCATATGGCAAAGACTTTTAAACCAATGTATTGTGGAATGCACTTAATTGAGAAATAATAATCTGATGTGCATATTACAGGACAATCTTTAAAAAAAAAATCCCTCATGGACTCTTGACAAAAACTCTCCTAAGCACAACAACCACAGCCACTGCAATCTCTTAGTAAAGTCACAAAGCATTACATAGGGTATTAGCAGAAGCACAAACTGATGAAAAATACCACAAGCTGAGAAAAATGTTATGAATACATGAAGTCTTAAAGGATAAAATTTAGAATTTTAGTTTTTGAAATGCTAACAAAAATGCTGATAAATACCTTCTGAAGAGATATATATGAGGCATATAAACATATGGTGTCTCAGATGGTAAAGAATCTGTCTGCAATGCAGGAGTCCTGGGTTCTATCTCTGGGTCAGGAAGATTCTCTGGAGTAGGAAATGGCAACCTACTCCTGGATTCTTGCTGAGAAATCCCATGGACAGAGGAGCCTGGCAGTCTACAGTCCATGGGGCTACAAAGAGTTGGACATGACTGAGCGACTAATACTAAATATATAAAAGCATATAAATACTTTCTTAAAGCACTTAAATAGAGATCTGAGTCATTGGGAGCTAAAAAGATTATATCACAAAAAAATTAATAAAAACAGTAACAGTGTATATATCCCTACCTAAAAGAAACAGGCTTTTGGGAAAAAAATGAAATGTCTTAAGAAAAAAAACAGTTAGAATATGAGTATCTTGTGAAGAAACAAAAACAATTATCTTAACATTATCCTATAAACCTTACCAACAAATCACTATTTGTCCCCAAAGCCAGGAGTTCCCTCAAAGAAGATGGTTTGATTCATATCTATTTATATGGAAAATAATGTAAATCTTGCCTGGATGTGACGTATTTTTCATACATCTCTTCTCTAGCCTTTTTGGTTTCTTCAAGTTGAGCTTGAAGTCTTTCAAGACGATCCTCTTCGTGGGCACAGCGAACACTAAGCTCCATGTTTTGGCGGTTGAGATATTCTTTATCCTTTTGCAGTAAAGTAACAGTCTGCTGTAAGGTGGCTACCTATACACAGGCAGAAACAGAGTGTCCAGAGCAATGTCATCTTACTTTTCAAGGTTTACTGAGTTCTTTCTTTCATTTGTGCTTGTGCTCAACACATAAAGAGGCTAATTCTTACCATGAAAATTTCCATCCAAACAGAGCTACTAAAAAGTCCCTTCTTTCCAGCAACTACATCAAAAAAGAAACAATTTCCCTCTCACAGTTCTTGCCCTGGGCTATGTCCACAATCACTGTGCAATAAAAAACAAGTGACTCGGGACTTCCCTCGTGGTCCAGTGGTTAAAGAATCCACCCTGCAATGCAGGGATGTAGGGTCAATCCCTGGTCAGGGAACTAAGACCCCACACACAACAGAACAAAGATCCCACAAGACCATGACACAGTAAAGACCCTGCGTGCCTCAATGAAGACCCAGTGCAGCCAAACAAATAAATATTAAAAACAAACAAACAAACAAGTGACCCTATAAGCTTACCTCTTTTGATAATTCACTTCTTTCTTTAGCTTGAGTTATGTGAGAGGCTTCAAGTACTTCATATTTTCTCCTTAAGTCCGTTGCTTCCTGTTCAAGTGCGTCACGCTCACTATAAAATTCAAATACATTTGTTTTTATTAAACTAGAACTCAAGTACATACGTAAATTCTACATCTCTTTTTATAACAAGCATTTTCAAAGGGTTGATTATGTTTCAGGAAACTAAACAGAGATACTTCAGTGTCATTCTGTGAACAATAAAGTATCTGCTTTTCAAATTTAGGAGACTCTCTGTTTGAGATCTTGCTCAGGTAAGTATAAATTTATTATCTGTAAAAAATAAATACGCAAGCTACACTGACAAAAGTAAACAATAAAACTTTTAAAGGTATACGCTGGTGTCTTTTCACTAATCATCTTCAGTCTAATCTGGAAGTCAAAACTTTTAAAGAATTTAAACATGGCTCTAGGCTTTCAGTTGTCAGGCTCAAAAGCCTAACTCATTACTCAGATTGTGTTGCTGATACACAGGCAGGCATTCTTGTGACTGCTTCATTCACAAATTGTTCATGATTCCCCAGAGATTCTAATTCCCATTCTCAGATGAGCCCTTTCCCCAACACAACAAAACTAAGAATTGAACCAAACCTACAAACAGGTATCTTAAAAAATGAGCAGAGAAACAGATTTACTATTTCTTAACTTGTCTTCTATAGTCAGAATCAGTTCCTGTGCCCTTTATTTCAGCTACTCTTCTGGGGTTTCCATGGGAGAGCTATTAAAAATTGTATTTCTTTTCATTAGATTTTCAATAACTCATTTAGAAAGATGACTTGTAAGATTTCTTCTGCTTAACAAAATAATGTATTTATACTTGAACAAAGCACAAGTTAAAAAATAACAATCACCCATAAACCCACTAACTAAAGATGACTATCAATATTAACACTCTGGTTCATGTGAAGTGTTTTATGTCTTTACATACAAATGTTTTTATTCTCACAAGGTAATGACTTTTGCTATGATTTTTTTAGTGTAAAAAAGAAAGATGGGCATATGTATTTTGCTTCTTAAAATTAAATGTGTTTGACTTATCCATGTATACACTAGGGGCTTCCCAGGTGGCACCAGTTGTAAAGAACCTGCCTGCCAATGCAGGAGATATAAAGAGATGTGAGTTTGATTCCTGGGTCGGGCAGATTTTCTGGAGAAGGAAATGGCAACCCACTCCAGTATTCTTGCCTGGAGAATCCCATGGACACAGGAGCCTGGTGGGCTACAGTTCATGGGGTTGCAGAGAGTTGTACACGAATGAAGTGATTGAGCGAGCAAATATATACATTCAGATATAAGTTAATTATTTTAATTGTTACACAGAATTACATTATAGAAATAAATTATAATCTATTTTCTTTTTTTAATATAGTCTGTTCTCCATGCTGCTGTCAAAAAGCATTTGAATTCTTTCTAATAATGATGCAGCTAATTTCAATATACCTGTTCTCTTTTGTACATTTGTGAGAATTTATCAAGGACATTAAAGTGATTTTTCCTCCCAGTTTATATTTTTGTGATCAGACCAATTTTTAAAAATCCATTCTTTCTATTGAGTGAACCAAAGGATTCTCAGCTTGAGCCACCCTTGCCTGGCTGTTTTCCTGTTCCATTTCTAGCACATGATGATGCTTATTATAGTTTTATTTCTTAGATTCTCATTATAGAAAACATATATAAATATAAAGATGATAAAATGAGACACCTCCCCAACCCCATTCCCTGCTTTCATCACTCACCATAAAGAACTATCAACTCATGGCTCATCTTGGTTCATTTACCCATCCTTTCATGGCCACTCTGGATTATTTTGATGACTATGCCTTTCAGTTTTCTCCTTTCATATTTTACCTATTGTTGCTATAGATTTATAGGGGCAGAAAGTGAAAGTTGTTCAGTCGTGTCTGACTCTCTGTGGCCCCACAGACAGTACAGTCCATGGAATTCTCCAGCCTGAATACTGGAGTGGGTAGCCTTTCCCTTCTCCAGGAGATCTTCCCAACCCACGGATCGAACCCTGGTCTCCCACATTGCAGGCGGATTCTTCACAAGCTGAGCCACAAGGGAAGCCCTGAGAGATCATCAAAACACCAACTCAAAGTATCATCTTATCATCACAATCTACTTCATTTTGAAATGATTCTTTTGAAATCTAGCTCTATTTGAGAACCCAATCGTATATCTGTCATGGATTTCAAGCTCTAATAATCACTACATTTTGATATAACAATACATATATAGTAACACACACTGCATGTCAGTCATGCTGGGAGTAGGAGTACCAATGTTATATTCTCAAATCCTTGCAAATTTACGTACGGTATTTTACAGTTTATAAAGCATTCATTCATTTAACAAACACTCAGTGAGTGACTACAATGGTTTAAGAATTATTTTAGGTACAAGTAGACACAGCAGTGAACAATTACAATAATCTCTCTCTGTATATGTGCATATACGCACACATACATACTTTCATAAAAATTATTCAATCTTCTAAATTTATACAGTGTAGTTATTATATTAGCACCACCTCACAAATGACAAAACTTAAGCTTAGAATAATTGGAGATTTCCTAAGCGCATATAGCTAAGTAGTGGTTCACTAGTCTATTCCAGCAAAAGGAAAATTATATGCTATAGCTATTCAGCAGCAACACAATGGGAAACATATCCTCAGAAAGTATCATTTTTTTGAAAGTGTATGTGCCTTTTGTTGAAAAGAAATAGCTGAAAAAACTAGATAAAACTGCAAGTACTTAATTCACTCCATAAAATAGAAATAGTCAAAAATATTTATACACATAGGATTTCCCTGGGTTCTTATCACATTTAAAAAGGCAAAAGCAACTTCTAAATAAAATAAAAACAACTGATATAAAAATACAATCTAAACTCACCAAGCTGCCAAAACTACACTCTTTTATACAATAAAGAATAAGGTATATGTCAAGAGAATAAGAAGACATGGCAAGACTGGGAGAAAATATTTGCCAAAGATGTATCTGATAAAGGACTATTATCCAAAATATACAAAGAACTCTTAAAACTCACAGTAAGAAAACAAACAACCCAATTAAAATATAAGCCAAAGATTTTAACAGACACCTCACCAAAGGAGATATATAGATGGTAACTAAGTACATGAAAAGATGTTCCATATCACCTGTCATCAGAGAAATTCAAATTAAAGCAATGAGATATGACTACACACCTATTAGAATGTAAAATCCAGAACACTGATAATGAATACTGGCAAGGGTGTGGAGCAACAGGAACTCTCATTCACTGCTGGTAAAAATGCAAAATGGTATAGATAATTTCAGACAAACACTTGGTTGGTTTCTTACAAAATTAAACACACTCTTACCATACGAGTATGTTCACACTCTTTGGTATTTACTCTGAAGAGTTGAAAATTTATGTCCATATAAAAATTGGCACATGAATTTTTATAGCAGCCTTATTCCTAACTGCCAAAACTTGGAAGCAACTAAGATGTCCTTCAGCAGGTGAATGGATAAGTAAACTGTGGTACATCTTGATAGTGGAATATTATTCATCATTCAATGGAATATTATTATTCAGTGAGTACTATTCAATAGAATACTATTCATTATTCAAATGATCTATCAAGCCATGAACAGATATGGAGGAAACTTAGATGTATGTAACTAAGTCAAAGAAGCGAATCTGAAAAGGTTCCGTGTGATATGGTTCCAACTATATGACATTTTAGAAAAGAAAAAACTATGGAAACAGAAAAAAAAAAGATATAAAGTAGTATTAATGATGTTGATGGTAAGAATTCAAGTGACTCTGACGCATGCTATAAAAGAGAACAAGTAACATAGACATCTTAACTACTTACCTCTTAACTTTATCATAGTTCTCTTTACGGTAGTCACCTTGCTGAATTAACTGTTTTGTGTCTGCTAATTCTAAGGCCAAACGTTGACATCTAATTTGAAGCTCAGAGTAGTTTCTGCGATCTTCCTCATAAGTCTATAGGTCAAAAACAGTAACAAACCATTCAAACTAAACATACTTGACAAAATTCCGTATTGAATGCTTTCGTTGAACTGTGAGGATCTTTGTAATTTTAAAAAATCCTCAATTTTTCTATTTAGTAATTTTTCGTTACTCAAAGACTGGTAATCTTAAACTCACTGAGTAGTCTATATGTTCATTTGTTTAAAACTTGAACCAATACAATACTGTAAAGTAATTAACCTCCAATTAAAACAAATAAATTTATATTTTACAAAAAACTTGAACTCTGTTTTTCATAGAAAAATAGGACAACAATGCTTTGGTGAATAGCATAATACATAAAATGACTACAAATGCTAATAACATTTTCAACATTTATTGAGTTACTATTAGATGCTAAAGACAGAAATGAATGAAACACTGCCCCGTTCTTGAAGAGTTCACAATGGCAGGCAAAGAGCTACATGAATATCAAACATTCACAATGAAAAATAGTTACTGAAAAGATTAACTGTGCAATTTCAGTTGTGGTATTCAGCAAAAAAAAGGAGTTTTGTAGCACCTAGAACATATTTCTACATTGAGCTTCCTTGTACTCATCAAACTAGTAGAAAGGGATTGCAGAGATGTGGAAGAGGAGCAGAAGTACAAGCCTTAAATGCACACTGGGCCCTGCTTCCTATGAGCCTCATTTCTCACCATTTCTTACATTCACACTTCACCTCCAACCCTAATAAAGATCTGAGGTTTTCTGATAAAAAATGCTTCCTCTAACCTGTTCTCACTGCCCAAAGAGCTGAATACTATCAATACTCTCTTTAGAGTACTGATCTTACTGTATTATCAAATTAGTTTTCTCACACCAGAGTGTAAACATCTTAAGGGCAGGGACTTTATCTTGTTCGCCACTGGATCTCTATTACTTTATATAGGACTTGGTATACAGTAAGAATGAAATAAATACAATAAATTAATGAAGAAAAACACGAATACAGAAATGGGGAGGAGAAGCAGGACACAGGGATGGAGTTCCTACTTCTTCTGACCCTTTGAACTCAGCAGATCTTGCAAGCGATCATCAGCTCTACCCCCCAGAACCTGTCACGTGAAATACATCCTGTCCTAAGTCATTCTTTTTTAAGGAGCTGACAAGCTCAGTGCGGTCACATGCAGGTCACAGACTGACTCAACTATTTCTAAGTGACTGGTCCTGGGCTAGATACTGTAGATACAAAGATGACTAAGACAGTGTTTATGTCCCTTTTAAACTATTAGGCCTGACTGTGAAATGCTGGCTCCAAATTTGTATCAGATGGCTATATGAAAAATGTAATCATGGAAAAACGATACTGGGTGTGTTCTGTGTTGGTAATACTATTCTGCACTGACGTTCTCCGTGAGAATGAAATGTTACTAAGAGGTATCTATTAACAGATCAAAGCTGAGGAGAGTCTCTCATCTCCCCCAAAGAATCACCACACATACCATTTCAGATCTATGTCCCAGAAGATGCTGTAGTTTCCTGTTTTTACCTTTCTAAACATTACTAATCATTTGTTTTGGGGGAGAATGTATAGTGTTTTGGTTAGGACAGAGATCTCCAGAATTCACCTGCCTAGAACTAAATTACCTGCAGCAGCACTTGGAGCAGGTTTACCTCTCGGGACTTCATTGCTCTTATCTATCTCATTGACTCACGGAGCTGCTGTGCAGATTATATCAAGTGACACATGTAAAGCACTTATAAAAATGCCTAACACATAGTAAACAATCATGAACTATACATTAATATCATCGCAATGCTCTTTGCTTTGGCTACCAGAGAGATTCTAGCCAAATTGATAGCTCAGCTGCACAAAGACCAAGACAGAATGCTGAGGAAGAGAAACATTTAAAGGGTGAGGAAAGGACAGGGTCGAAGGAACCCGAGGGAGTATTCACAGAAGCAGAGTGTGAGCCTGGGGTGTGTGGCAGGGACAACCAAACAACTGCTTTAAGGAGGCAAGGCCGTCAGGGGTACCAGTGACTACTGGGGACAAAACCCACAAACACCACATTAGGGCTTCAGGGATGGGAACAGAAGACAGACTGCCAGGGGCTGAAGCACGTGAATGTAAGCAAAGGACTCAATATGACCTCTTTGGTGCTGTTAATAGTATACCTACATTCTTTCATTTAATACTTAATTCTATGACTGGGCATATTATTAATATTATCCTCATTTCATTTTTATGGTTGAAGAAAGTAGGCTTGGAGAGGATAAGAACCTCAGAGCTCACGAACAGTATGGTAGACTCCAACTGAAATCTGTCAAACACCAGAGCAAGTAGGCAATTCTCTCTTTAGTTTAAAAGTAGAGAAAGGAGAGTAGTTAGACAAGAACATAGGGATAAATGAAAGGTTCCCAAAATGGGATAAGCTTGAGAATGTCTAAATATGGATATGAAAGAATAGAAAAAGAGGTACTGATACTGGAGAAAAGAGGCATGGTGAGGGTTGGGGGTAAAGCCCCTGAGAAGGCTCCATTTTCTCTGTGCAGACTAGTTTTTAGCCCAGCAGGCATGCTCATCAAGGCAGGCTTTGCTCCAGCTGACAAGAGTATTTAAAACTTGCATTTGGACGTCTTCAGGTAGCTCCTATCAATTCCCAGCAAGCCACAGAACCACTTCTTACCCTACTGGTTCATAGATTTTATATTATCTCTTGCTTTCTGGAGGCATATGATTTTCTACTCTTTGAAAGCAAGCCTCTTGCCACCACAAACAGTAGGAACAAACAAAACAGAAACAGTACAGATGTAAATAGGTTTGTGGCAAGAAACTGGCAGTTCTCATCTGAAGATTTCCATTTTCTCTGTGGAATGAAACACCAACTCATTTGCTGAGAAAGAGAGAAGGAAAGCTGAGAGCTGGAGATATGAAGTGTTGAATGCCTGAAATAACTGCTGTGAGAAAGGAGAAAACTAGAAAAAAAAACTGAATTACAGCACAATTGTGTGGGCCCATTCGAAGTTTGTAACAATAAATTTATAGCTGTGTTACTGCCTCTGTGATTTTCTTCAGTAGCTCTCAGGTAGAAAAATCAGGAGTTGAGATTCTGTCAGGCAGTTTCAATAAAAAGGGAGGAAGCAGAGAACACTGACAAGAGAAAGAACACCAATATGAGAAAGAACACTGACAAGAGAAAGAAAACTTTAAGGCTAAAGCTAAAGATAGTCAAAGCTACGATTTTTTCAGTAGTCACATACAGATGTGAGAGTTGAACCATAAAGAAGGCTGAGCACCGAAGAATTGATGCTTTTGAATTGTGGTGTTGGAGAAGACTTGAGAGTCCCTTTGAGAGTACATTGGACTGCAAGGAGATCAAATCAGCCAATCCTAAAGGAAATCTGTCCTGAATATTCACTGGAAGACCTGATGCGAAGAGCTCACTCACTGGAAAAGACCCTGATGCTGGGAAAGCTAGACGGCAGGAAGAGAAGGGGACGACAGAGGACAAGATGGTTGGACGGTATCACCAACACAATGGACATGAGTTTGAGCAAGTTCCGGGAGATGGTGAAGGACAGGGAAGCCTGGCATACTGCAGTTCATGGGATCGCAAAGAGTTGGACATGACTGAGCAACTGAACAACAACAACAAAAATTGGAAAAGATAACAGGATATTAAATTGACTGAATTTAAAGAAATAAAAAACTTAATTTTTTCAAACGTAAAAAAGAAAACAAAATTTCCAATCACCAACTCTTTCTAACAGAAAATGTCTAAATAAAAAGTAAACAGGTTTGGTTAACAGCAAGTCACAGTGTCCTCTTTCAATAAAGAAAAAAAAAAAACTGCACAGGGATATCAAGGACAAACCAAGTCATTGAGAAGATTTCAGTTTGCAGGTTTCCTCCACATCTAGAATGGAACTGATTTTGATTGCTGGGCTTAATGTCATTTTTTCCATCTCCTAAATTATTCACAATAGGAAATAATACAAGGCTACTGCTAGCGTGAAAAAAGTAAGTCTGTTATTGTAGCTGCATGTTCCTTGTCTTGTCTCTAACCCTCGGTTTTCTACACACCCACTCTGAAGCTCCTTGAAGTCCTGTCGGATCTCTGGTTACACCCAGGAACCTCACATAGTAGTTACACTGGAAATGCTTGCAGAGTCAACTAATGTTGATATAAAGGGACTATGAAGCACCAGCATTTAAGACAACAAGCTCAAAATGTAGAAAAAGTGAGACTTTAACAATTAAGGATTAATAAATGGGTTTTCCAGCTGAAATGAAAGATTATCATCATCTGGAAAAAAAAAAACCCTCAGTTGAAACAATGATATTAATTCAGTGTATATAAACCCATATTTTCTCAAAGATTTTGAGAAAAGGTTCATGAAAGGAGCTTCCATTTCTTAGTATGGATGGTGGTTAAACATGTATTCTTTGTGTAAAAAGTCAGTTACAATTTCTTTATTAACTGCTTTATTAAAGAAAAATTTTAAAAAGCTTTAAAAAAAGGCAAGAGACTTCTACCAAGAAAACCTTAACTGGGGAGAAGTTCTGCAGGGATGCTGGTTTTAGGAATGGAAAGGGAGATATGCACGTGAGTGTCACAGCGGAAGGGAAGAGGGCAGAGAGCAATGGAAGAAACATTGTTTTTCACTCTATGTGTTTCTCTGCTGTTCGATATAAAAACAAAAAAAATTATGTTATACGGTGTTTTGGCAAAGTTATCAACTATTAGACCTTTTATATTTAAAATGAGGTCTCTCCTCCACCCAGAGTCTATTTCCAAACAACAGCAGCTGAGCAGGACACAATTACAGAATTTCAGAAATGAAAGAAACACGCGACAACACGAGAAATAAGATACTATCTTCTTATTTCCAAGATAAGAACACTAAGGCCTGAAGGGGTTAAGTGTTTTTGTCCTGGATTCCAGATCGAGCAGAGATAGGGCTAGAATTCAGGTTCTTGAATTCATAAATAGTTCATTTCTTTCTTAACTTTAAGTTCCTGATTTTTACAGATTCTATCCATGGAACCTATAAAACGACTGACTGGAAGTTAATATTATCTACTGCCCAAATCCAGGCTGTTTAAAAAAACAACAACTTTAATTGCAAATTTTACAGGTTAAAATATGGCACATGCATAATTCATAGTTAATTTTAGACTCCCTTCCTTTAAAATAATTACAACAATTATTCCTTAAAGCATATTATAAAAATCATAACAAGATAACATTGAATAAATGTTTTCCACAAAAATAAAAATGTATTCAAAGATTCAATTAAATAGGCATATTTTAAACAATTAGCAGCTGCATAAACCCAAAGGCAATTACTTTAGACACAATTTNTTAGGAAAAAAAAAAAGACAAAGCTGAATATAAAAAACTAAAAAGAAAATGAAATTTTCAATATATGATGTGATAATTTTCAATATCTTTTCAATAAATGTAAGCTCAAACAAAAGTTTAAGCTTTTCTAAAGGGAAAAATTTGGGCTTCCAAGGGGGTTCACTGGTAAAGAATCTGCCTGCCAATGCAGAAAACCCAAGGTATGTGGGTTTGACACCTGGGTCGGGAAGATACCCTATAGTAGGAAATGGCAAACCACTCCAGTATTCTTGCCTGGAAAATTCCATAAACAGAGGAGCCTGGCAGGCTACAGTCCATGGAGTCACTAAGAATTACTTATATAATTTTTTTTGTGCACATTTAAACTGTGGAAGTATTTGAAATAACTATGACAATTTACTAGTAAAGCAAAGGTGACTTTCTTTTGCCATTAATAAGTCACCTGTTGTTGCATCATACATCCTTACTTGCTCAGACATAACTGAGCAACTGATATATATTGTGGAACTATCATACATACTAGTTAAAGAGAAGGAAATTTCATAGTTTTGATCTCTTTCCTCCCTCTCTTCTCTTTGACATACCATCTGCATCCTCAGGTGACTCACGTTAAATAACATGCATTTTTCCCTCTTCTCCATATTCGTATACTCATGAAAATCCAAATGGGAAGATAGGTATCTTGGGTAAATCCTAAAATAACTGATATTCTCCAGTTCTTTCTTGTCAATGACTGCAGAAAATTCCAGTGTACACTGTACATTGTTTGTATAACCATTTTCTTGTTGTTTTATTGACTAGAATTTATTGTTTCCTGTCCCTCCTTTCCCCTTCCAGCACCTGCTGCAGGAAACCTCCCTGTGCACTGTCTTACATGTTAGTATTTTACTCCACGGGACAAGGTTCGAGCACCACTGGATTGTTGCGCTGAAGAGTGCTTCCTTTTCATTTTAACTGATGTTGCCAGATGTCTTTCCAAGAGCCAACAGCAGTTCACTTTTCCACCAGCAATGTTTGTATCTTTTCTCTTATACCTACGTAGATACTAGACCTTTTCCACTCTTGCCAACCTGAGTTCTCATTGTTAATCGTATAATATTTCCCAAAATGCTAGTTAGTTTGAGCGCCTGGACATTTGGATCTGCACTTTTTGTGAAATATCTATTTATAGTCTTTCTCCATTTTTCTATTGGGTTGTTAATTGCTAAGAGTTTTAAACAGTGCTGACACTAACTTTGGATCATCAACATTCCAATTTTTGTACCAAATGTGTCCTTTAAATATTAAACTGCCTGTGGCTTCCTTTTTTGCTTTCTTCTTTTAAAGCTTTTTGTTTCTCTGTCTTGGCTAAGACTACTCCAACCTCTAGAAGAACACTGTCCAGTAGAACTTTCTACAATGATGACAATGTTCTACATCTGTACCATTCAATAGGCTAGTCACTAACCACCTGTGGCTAGTAAAACTGAGAACATGAATTTTAATTAAATAGCCCCAAGTGGCTGTGACCACTATGTTGGACAAGTCAGTTCAAAACTTAGCTACTCATAGTTCAATCCATGAAGGGGCACAGGCTGGGAGGCATCCTAACAAAGAACAGTCTCAGGCCCCGACCCAGAACTACTCTGTTTTCATTTTAACAGGTGACTTGTATTTATATTAGAGTTTGAGAAGTACTGCTAATAATCATATAAATTAAGAATTTTTGAGACTCCTCTGTGCCCTGGACTCCACTGGCAATCTGGTGAGAACTGTGAATCCCTTCGGAGACTAAAGTTTCTAAAATCAAAAATTAAAATAATGCAGAATTAAAAAGGTAACAAATTAAAGCTGACCCTTGAATAACTAACAGGTCTGAACTGTGCAGGTCCACTTACATGATGATATTTTTCAATAATAGATACTACAGTACTACACGATCTGTGGTTGGTTGAATTGCTTAATTCTGTGTGCAAATACAGGTAGGGAGGGCTGACTAGAAGGTCTATGCAGATTTTCAGCTGTGCCCCATGTCATTCATGTATTAATTGCATACTGCAGTAAAACTACTGAAATATTTTTTAAAGTTATACATGTTCTTTTGAAAAATTGAGTCTTTTTATTGTCTTCTTAAAAACAGATTTTTTGGCTGTGCTGGGTTTTTGTTGCTGCACTTAGGCTTTCCCTAGTTGCAGTGAGTTGGAGGTAATGCTCACTGTGGCGCATGGGCTTCTCTTGCTGCAGAGCATCAGGGCTTCAGCTGTTGCAGCTCGTAACCTCTAGAGCGTGGATGCAGGCATTGTGCCTCCCAGGCTGAGCTGCTCTGTGGCAATTACGATCTTAATCAAACCGGTGTCCCCTGCACTGCAAGGCAGATTCTTAACCACTGGATCACTAGGGAAGCCCGACATATGACCTTTTTTCCCTTACTGCATTAAGATAAGATCTAGTGAGGAGTCTTAACTACACTAGGGTTGGAATAGTGATGAGCCTAATCTCTAAAGATACTTGTGGTAACTACACTGTGATAGGAAAATACCTGAATTCTAATGCTGACAGAGCTCTAGGCAGTGACAAACCTACCGTGGCATTTATAACTAAAGCTCTAAATTTCGGTGAGAAGTGAAAATAATGTTTTTCCCATTTCACCTACAGGCATGTGGACCCTAAGCTAAGAACTGGCATGATTGTTGAAGTAATGGCCTAGGTTTCCTTCTAAAAATTTTAATCCAACTAGAATTAATACATGTAGATAGTATAAAACGTGATGATCAACTTTTCTTTTTAACAGACGAGTATCACCCACTTGGGCTAGGACCCCTTATACTAAAAAACATTCTTGCTCCACTGAATTGAACTCTGGCTACTGTGGTAAGTCAGTTCAGTTCAGTCGCTCAGTCGTGTCTGACTCTTTGCGACCCCACGAACTGCAGCACGCTAGGCTTCCCTGTCCATTACCAACTCCCAGAGTTTACTCAAACTCATGTTCATCGAGTCGGTGATGCCATCCAACCATCTTATCCTCTGTCGTCCCCTTTTCCTTCTGCCTTCAATCCTTCCCAGCATCAGGGTCTTTCCAATGAGTTAGNCCCCACGAACTGCAGCACGCTAGGCTTCCCTGTCCATTACCAACTCCCAGAGTTTACTCAAACTCATGTTCATCGAGTCGGTGATGCCATCCAACCATCTTATCCTCTGTCGTCCCCTTTTCCTTCTGCCTTCAATCCTTCCCAGCATCAGGGTCTTTCCAATGAGTTAGTTCTTCCCATCAGGTGGCCAAAGTATTGGAGCTTCAGCTTCAGTATCAGTCCTTCCAATGAATATTCAGGACTGATCTACTTTAGGATGGACTGGTTGGATCTCCTTGCAGTCCAGGGAACTCTCAACAGTCTTCTCCAACATCACACTTCAAAAGCATCAATTCTTCAGCACTCAGCTTTCTTTACAGTACAGCTCTCACATCCATACATGACTCCTGGAAAAACCATAGCTTTCACTAGACAGATGTTTGTTGCCAAATATTGTAGTAAATAATTAGATCTATTTCTATATTTTGTTCTACTGATATCTGTTTCTATGTCAATATTACATTTAGTTTTGAAGTATAAAGTGGGATCTTGGTAAGAGTAGCATCTCAACATCCCTTTCCTTTCACCCTTTTTCCGCCACATTTTCCTTGGCAATTCCAGAACACTTACTCTTTCATATAAGCTAAAATCATTTATCCAAGCCTAATCCTTGGACAGAATTATCTGTCTTCCACCAAAAAAATCAAACACAGAATATCAGAAAATTCTTGGGATACAGAATAACTGAATTTAATTAATACATTAATATGGAAAAAATGCTACTTTTATGACTTTGTCTCCTAAGACATGGTGCTTCCAGGTTCAACAATACAATTTAATAGTCCTCTTTATATAAGCCTACTATCTGCATCATGACTTAATTATTTTTCCCCAAGTCCATATCTACCAGTTATTTCTCTAAACCTAAAGAAATGCTATTGATCACTTATACATTTCTGCATTAAATTTAGGTGGTTTCTAATAGAAAAAAATTTTAATCTCCTTTCAAAAGTTTTACATGCATAGTTTCTCCTTCTTAGTGCATCTGCTAGGGCTGTCCAAGACCACATTAGATAATAATAAATAACCCAAGTCTGTGTCTAGTTACTGATTTTTACAGAAAAAGTTCTATAGTTTTGCCATTTAGCATAAAATATTTTGCTAACATTTTTTTAAAGTAAATACTTAGTCTCCTTGTTAGGAATGTTCACTGAATTTTATCACCTTTTCTCATTTAATGATCCAATTAAATGGTTATTCTTCTTTAACTTGCTAATGCAACAGTTTCTCCTTTCTGTCCTAAAATATACTGTATTAGACATAAAGCACTATTCTTTTGATAAAATGCTAGAATTCATTTTTGAACATTTAGAATTTCTGCAACTTTAGTAGTAAGTAAAAATGGCTGATGGATTTGTTTTGTACCACCTTTCTCAGAGCTTTCCATCTTTTTCAGTACTAGTTTGGTATAGTTTAATCATGGCCCTCCTGGCTGACAGAATGGTAAAGAATCCGTCTGCCAGTGCAGGAGATGTGGATTCGATTCCTGGGTAGGGAAGATCCCCTGGAGAAGGAAATGGCAACCCACTCCAGTACTCTTGCCTGGGAAATCCTATGGACAGAGGAGCCTGGCAGGCTATAGTCCATGGGGTTGCAAACAGTCAGACACAACTTAGCGACTAAACGACAACTATTTAATCAACTGGAATCAGCTATCCTTATAGAAATCAACTGACCCTGTCAGGGCAATATATTTGTGAACCTGGAGTGGGTGCCCTAAGTCACTTCAGTTGTGTCCATCTCTTCATGACCCTATAGACTGTAGCCTGCCAGGCTTCTCTGTCTAGAGGATTCTCAGGCAAGAACACCGGAGTGGGTTGCCAAGCCTTTCTCCAGGGGTTCTTCCTGATCCAGTGGTTGAATCTGCATCTTTTATGTCTCCTGCTCTGGCAGGCAGGTTCTTTACTGCCAGTGCCACCTGGGAAGTCTGGTGAATCTGGTAACTTCATCAATAATATACCTTTACTTACTGTTTCCCTTGGACAGCAAGGAGATCAAACCAATCAATCCTAAAGGAAATCAACCCTGAATATTCATTGGAAGGACAGATGCTGAAGCTCCAACTTTGGCCACCTGATGCAAAGAACCAACTCACTGGAAAAGTCCCTGATGCTGGGAAAGACTGAGGGTAGGAGGAGANCTTGGACAGCAAGGAGATCAAACCAATCAATCCTAAAGGAAATCAACCCTGAATATTCATTGGAAGGACAGATGCTGAAGCTCCAACTTTGGCCACCTGATGCAAAGAACCAACTCACTGGAAAAGTCCCTGATGCTGGGAAAGACTGAGGGTAGGAGGAGAAGTGTGCAACAGAGGATGAGAAGGTTGGATGGCATCAGTGACTCAATGGACATGAGTTTGAACAAACTCAGGGAGATGGTGAAGGAAGGGGAAGCCTGGCATGCTGTAATCCATGGGGTCGCAAAGCATCAGACATGACTAGTGACAAGAATTCACTGTGTAATACCTCTGTGCTAATTCTTCTATTCAAGTTCTCCACTTTTACTTATAGTGGTAATCTACATTTTGTTGGGACATTTCTTTCAGTTTTTAAGACTGTCACCGCAGAGCTACATGCAATATTAATTAATGTCCAATAATTCTAAACTCCTTATTTTTACTGTTCTTTTTTCTTTCTTTCTCTTTTTCTTTCTAAACTGACTACTATATGCTTTTATTTTTCATCCTTCTCTTTAATTATAAAGGTAATTTAAGGCTACAGATTTTCCTCTGGCACAGCTTTAAATAAGTCTAAAAGATTTTGATGTAAAATGTTCTTGTTTTCATATTTTTACTTACTCTCTGGTTTAAAAAGTGTTTTTCTTGTTTCTTAATTTTGATCTGAAAAAAAATGTTTCTTAATTTCCAAATTTATTCCCAGTCCCCTTTAAATGACCACTACTAAATTAAAATAAAAATAGGAACTGTTAAATCTGTCCTTAACATTTAAATCTTTTACTATGTGGCCAAGTATATACATGATAATTTTGTAAACTTTTCATTGAATTTAATTAATTAGTTAATTTACTGGCCACCCTGTGTAGCTTATGGGATCTTAGATCCCCTAGGAGGAATTAAACCCTAAGCACTGGACAGCCAGGGAATTCCCTTCATTGACATTAAAAAAAAAAAATATCCCCTGGCCAAGGAATTTTAAACTCTATTATAACAACTAAATCAAAACTATTGATTGCCTCATTTTTTCTAGCCCTGACTCATTTTTATGTCTATAAGATATATTCAATTCAGAAGTACATTATAAACTTTCCTATCATTATTACACTTTTATTAATTTCTCCTTGTTTTTCTAAAACCCTTTTCTTTAATCATGGTTCTTCATTGTTGTTGTTTTTTACTTGCTAAGTCTGTCTGACTCTTTCCAACTCCATGAACTGCAGTACTCCAGGCTTTCCTGTCCTTTACTATCCCACAGGATTTGCTCAAACTCATGTCCCTTGAGTCAATGATGCCATCCAACCATCTCATCCTCTGACACATAGAAATTTATAGCCAAAGTATTGGATCTTTAGCATCAACATTAGTCCTTCCAATGATATTCAGGGCTGATTTCCTTCAGGATTGACAGGTTTGATCCACTTGCAGTCCAAGGGACTCTCAAGAGTCTTCTCCAGCAACACAGTTCAAAAGCATCAATTCTTTGGTGCTAACCTTCTTTATGGTCCAGCTCTCACATCCATACATGACTACTGGAAAAACTATAGCTTTGACTATACAGACATCTGTCAGCAAAGGGATGTCTCTAATNGCCTGGCATGCTACAATTCATGGGGTCGCAAAGAGTTGGACATGACTGAGCGACTGAACTGAACTGAATGAATTTGTCAGATACTCTAAAATAATTATAACTGATGAGTATCATCATAGCATGTATCTAACAAGGGAATTTTAAATTCTTCTTTGGGCAGGATAAAAAAGAAACTTCAGAAAACAAACAATTAATCCCTGAAATGAAAAAAAACCCGAATCACAAGTATGTATCATTAATGAAATGCTTCATTTTCATTCAAATAAAGACAGGATTATTCAGGTATGAATACTTAAGATGAGCCTCAAGGTAATCTTGCAGAAGTTTTCTCAACAAATGTAACTATGTTTCCTAAACAAGGAAGTTCTCTTGAACAAAACACTTTTGCTTCCTAGTTACCAAAGCTCTCACAAGAGAAAAATATTTCATCATTTCCTTATGAAACTTTGGGCTTCCCTGGTGGTTCAGTGGTAAAGAATCTGGCTGCCAATGCAGGAGATGTGGGTTTGATCCCTGGTCTGGGAAGATCCCCTGGAGAAGGAAATAGCAACCCACTCCTGTATTCTTGCCTGGGAAATCCCATGGACAGAGGAACCTGGAGGGCTATGGTCCATGGGATAGCTAGAGATTCAGACACAAGTTTGGGACTAAACAACAACATGAAACTTAATGTCATTGAACACACTCATTAATGCCTTATTAGTATTAACATTTATTTCTTGTGAAATGAAAGAAGCATGCTGAAAATAACTCTACAATAGCATAACAGCTGCAAATAGCTTAACTACATGCACTAGACCAGAATTCTGACCTGTTACAAAGAGATTTCATAAATAGAAAATAAAAGTACAGCACTTATGAAAACACTAAGTACTATACACAAGTTCACGTACGTAACAGCTCAAACTATGCTATAATTAGACTATGTTACTGACCCTTAAAAACTCTAAACTTGAAATAAAAGATGAGCCTTATTTTCCAGTGTCAGTATCTACAATAGATATTATTTCCAAATAACTAAAGATGTAGGAAGAATTAATGAAAGAAAATTCAGGAAATCTACTAAAAGGTCAAAAAATCAGCTTCTATTACATTTCTAAATTAGTTTTTCACCTCATATATGCCACGAGGTAGCAGAATATATGAATAAAAGCATAACTAACTGTGTACTTGTGGGGCTTTAACATCTCTGAATATATCTGTTAGGTATAATTAAAATATCAGGGTTAATAACTGAGACACCTTTGATCTGGCATATTATGCCAGAAAAGTTTGTTTCTTAAAATTCTATCTCCCAGTTATTGAATTTTATTAAGAAGACATAGTATTTGACTGGTTTAAGGAAACAGATATGAAATAAGAAATAGAAAGGAAAATAAGGTAACGCAGTAAAGCTTTGACAATGACAGTATGTTTTGAGCAGCCCCAAACTGATTACATAAATCAATGGATATATGCTGCCACCATGTGGTAAAGAAAATTAAGATCATTTTGGAAAAGACAAACTTAATCCCACAGTCTTAGCAGAGTAGAAAGTTTGTTTCTTTAACTCCCAGTTACAAAACTCAGAAACATAACTAAACAATATCTTAGTTTCTCTTAGTACACATGGGACTGTCACGATCCTGTCATTTTGGAGGCATTTATGTTTGACAACTGTTGCCTCCTCTTTTAAGTTTCTGTTACTTGTTTTATGTTCTATTTTTTAAAGATCAAAAAATCAGATTCTACTACATTTCTTAATCAATTTCTCATCTCATTTCTGTGGGTTTTTCCAGCAGTCATGTATGGATGTGAGAGTTTCTTTATGAAAGCTGAATGTCGAAGAACTGATGCTTTTGAAGTGCAGTGTTGGAGAAACCTCTTGAGAGTCCCTTGGACTGCAAGAAGATCCAATCATTGAATCTTAGAGGAGATCAGTCGTGAATATTCACTGCAAAGACTGATGCTGAAGCTGAAACTCCAACACTTTGGCCACCTGATGTGAAGAACTGACTCAGTGGAAAAGACCCTGATGCTGGGAAACATTGAAGGCGGGAGGAGAAACGGACAACAGAGGATGAGATGGTTGGATGGCATCACCAGCTCAATGGACATGAGCTTAAGTAAGCTCTGGGAGTTGGTGATGGACAGGGAAGCCTGGCGGGCTGTAGTTCATGGGGTCACAAAGAGTTGGACACAACTGAGTGACTAAACTATGAAATAATACTACCTTCTTGTACTTGTCCTGAGTTTATCCTCTTGCAAATCAATCCTGACCTTATGTGATTTCATGATTTTGTGATTTCTATGAATTTCAGTTACATTTTCCCCAGCTGTTGGGGTTCATTTGACCCATCTTAATCTCTGTATGTCCTCAGATAGTAAACTCAGTTGCCCAAATACCAGAGTTTAGTTTCTAAACTCTGAACTTTTATAGCTATGTAAGGAATTCAATAATTATTAAAATATAAGATGTGCAAATAACCAAAGTCACAATGTCCAAAACTGTACATTTTGTTCAAGGTCTAGTGATGTATTTTATTTTACTTTTAATATTTCCCCTAATAATGCCTATGAGAAACCTAGATAGCATATTAAAAAGTAAAGACATCACTTTGTCAAGAAAAGTCTGTATAGTCAAAGCTATGGTTTTTCCAGTAGTCATGTACAGATGTGAGAGGTGGACGATAAAGAAGGCTAACTGCCAAAGAATTGATGCTTTCAAATTGTGGTACTTGAGAGTCCTTTGGACTACAAGGAAATCAAACTAGTCAATCCTAAAGGAGATCAACCCTGAATATTCACTGGAAGGACTGATACTGGAGCTGAAGCTCTAGTACTTCGCCCACGTGATGCAAAGAGCTGTCTCATTGGAAAAGATCTGATGCTGGGAAAGACTGCAAAAGGAGAAGAGGGCAGCAGATGATAAGATGGTTAGACAGCATCACAGACTCAATGGACGTGAATGTGAGCAAACTCCGGGAGACAGTGAAGGACAGAGAAGCCTGGTGTGCTGCAGCCCATGGGGTCACAGAGAGCTGGATACTACTTAGCGAGAGGACAACAACAAATAATGCCTCATGAGTCATCACCCCTGTTAGTACAAAGTTTAAAATGTTGAGGGAAAGACTCTCTAACAAAGCCAAGGTTCTTTTTAGAGAAAACAGTGGGTTTCAAAGCCAAATATTTCACATACACAGAATGTATTTTCTTTTTCTTCACTTGTGTTTCAGACAAAATTGTAAGGTGGTTCCATTTCTGGTGATGAATCTGTAAGTTCCCATCTGACCAACCCTACTGGCAATACAATCTCAAATTTGGGCAAAATATAAAACAACCACCTGAACGCATAAGAAAGTGACCCAAATCAGGCAGATTCTGGAGGGATATAATTTACAAGAGGAAGAATGGAACAGCACTGGGTGAATTTCCTGGTGTCTCCTTTTTTTAAAAAAAGCCTTTTAGCTGGAAGGCAGAGCTACCACATGTCAAGTAAGATGACAAACGTATAAGAGAAAATCCTTCATCTTTCTAGCTTGAAGAACCAGAAAACAGTATGGGCAACTCAGATGCTCTAAAATGAGGAGGGAATTCTAGAGACAGGGAAGGGGAACTCTATTCTGTGGATAATCTCTGCCAAATATCTGGCTGACCTCTGAACAACATATACGTAGGACAGACCCAAGCAGTCCTACTTAGGCCAAAAAAAAACCAACCTCAACTGAAATTTCACATGCTGCCCAAGAGACATAGTATACAGCTTGAGCATAAATCAGTTAAATTCCTGCTACAACAAAAACATCAGTAACTGTCAAAATGCAGTCTATTCAACATAGCAGTTGTACTGTTAAGATCTACATTTACTCTATGATTTAAATAAACAATTTTAAAAGTTACTTGACCTTTGAAGAAACAGGAAAATGTGACCCATTCTTAAAAGAAAAGACAATCAACAAAAACCAACTCTAAGGTGACCCAGATTTTGGAATCGGCAGAGAAAGATTTTCAAGTAGAGGTTTTAACTATTCTCAGTGGTATAAAGGAAAATATGTTCATAATGAAAAAACAAATACCAGAGCAATAAAAATAATATTAAACAACAAATAGAAATCTAGAAGTAAAAAAATATCACTCTTTAAATTTTACCTAAGAAAAAACAAAAATGTTATGTCCACACAAAGCCAATGTTCAAAAGTCTGGAGCAGCTTCACTTATAATGTGTTCAAAGTGGAAATAACTCAAATACCCATCAAGGGAGAATGAATATATCCATAAATTAAATATTCCCCACAATATAAAGGAACTGCTGATATATTAAAAAAAAATCTGGCAATTTCTCATAAAATAAATATTACTGGTAGATGGACAGATTAAATTAAGTATAAATTATCAGGCAGAAATTAGGTGTTCCCTGTAAAATTTTTCTAGTTATCTATAGCTTAAAAACTTTCATAATAAAACAGAAAAAAATCACACTCTCTAGGGCTGCTAATCAATTTTGAATGTGCTAATTTTGAGATCATGAGCTATGAGATGTATAAAAGAAAACATATAGGTTATAATATTTACTTATCTTCTGAGACGGTCCTCCAATTTGCCTTAGGTAACACAGTATCCTACCCCTCAAAAACTTTGCTGTCTGTAAATTTGATAGTTTACTTTGTGCTTCCTTTCTAATATAATGTTTACTGTTTGTTTCCCTGCACTAGGCCGGAGATCTCTGTTTTATTCACTGAGGTACCCCACATACCTATAACAATGCTTGGCACATAACAGATGTACAGTGAATATTTATTGACTGAATTTTATTCTCATAATAATGACCATGTAAATGAGGGAGGTGTTACATATTCTCATCTGTATTTTTATCATGGGAACTGAAGGGAGGGGTAGAGAAGACTAAGTTCTTTATCCAAGATCATCAAACCATCATCAAACTGCAGAGATGAAACTTAAACTAGTATCTCTGAATTCCCCAAATATCAAAGCAGTAAATAATTTAACAAACCACCTCAAGAAATAAACCTCCACAAAACAGTGTCAAACAAAATTTCTTTTAACATTAAATATTAACATTGATTCACTATATCCTTATAAAAAAAAGGTCCTTGCTGGTTTGACTTTTCATTTAAAATATTCAGTCTAGGGACTTCCTTGGTGGTCCAGTGGTTAAGGCTCTGCACTTCCACTGCAGAGGGATCAGGTTCGACTCCTGGTCAGGAAACTAAATCCCATTAAGATCCTACATGGCATAGCCAAAAAATAAAAATAAAAAATATAAACAAAATAAAAATATTCATTCTATGTTTTCTTTGTGTTGGGTAAGTTGGGTAAGGCCCTTGATAGAGCAGAAAATCTAACTTTAAGGGTGGTTTCAATACAAAAGTAATTCCATTATGTTTAAACCATATTCTCTGAGTTTCTAAGACCTTTTATTATAGAGATAAGGCATTATTTAACTGTTTTTTCCTGAATGTGATTCAATTTTCCCTTTACAGTATGAAATTCATAAAGAGTTTTAAGACATAGGATTATATTTTTAGCTGAAAGGTGGTAAAACTTTAAGAAGCAAACTTATAGATGGAAAGGTTCAGTGATGGTTTATTTTTTATGTCAGCTTGGTTAGACATAGTACCAAAATATTTTGTCAAACATTATATTAGATGTTTCTGTGAAGACATTTTTTAAGCTGAGATTAACACTTAAACCAGTAGACTTTAAGGACGGCAGTCTACCTCCCACATGGGCCTCATCCAATCAGTTAAGGCCTTAGTAAAATTGAGACTAAATAAGAAGGAATTTTGTCAGCAGATGGTCTTTGGACTCAAACTGCAATCTCCTCTTGAATTTCCAGGCTGCCAGCTTACGCTGTTAAGATTTTGGACTTGCCAAGCCTCTACAGGGGCTTCCCAGGTGGCACTAGTGGTAAAGAACCCACCTGTCAATGCAAGAGATGTAAAAGACTAGGTTTGATCCCCGGGTCTAGAAGATCCTCTGGAGGAGGGCGTGGCAACCAACTCCAGTATCCTTGCCTGGAAAATCCCATGGACATAGGAGTCTGGTGGGCCGCAGTCCATAGGCGTGCAAAGAGTCGGACACGACTGAAGTGATTTAGCATACAGGCACATAAGTTTGCACATAGTTTGCTACAACTATGTGAGCAAATTTCTTAAAATATATCTCTATCTATAAATATTTATATATCCTGTTGGTTTTGTTTTTTCTGGAGAACCCGAACATGTTCACAAATAAAACTGCTTCTGTGTTTAAGAATTATTTGTGCACTAAAAACACTCAAGGACCCTATGAATGAAACCAGTGTTAATTATCTATGCTTTCATGTCAATAAAACACTAAAGGTATTAGTAAGGTTGAAACAATCTAAAATCTGGGATATAATGCCATTACTGACCCTTGAGAGTAGAGAGACTTGCTTTACCATACAGTAAAAATATGATAATTTTAGAGATTTAGGACTTTTGGGGGGGTCGAAGAGTCCTTTGTTCAGGAGAAATCATTTGTAGAATCCCCAAATGTCAAAAGTGATTTAAAAAAGAGGTGGTTTGATAGAAACGAAGATAGAAAGCTCTTCCAGACTCCCTCTAAAATACAAGAAGTCCTTGATGGATGCTGAGGTATCATAAGGTGCAGGAGAACCAAGTCTGAAAACATGTCTGCCTTGTCCCTGACAAACCCTGTGCCACCATCACCACTACCCTGGCCATTTAACAAAGACAATGGAAAGTAAATGACTTGCCCAAGGCTGCAAAATTAGTTAGAAGACAAACAGAAGCCTTAGAACTTTGTCCTTTATTATTGTCACTCTGGATGCAAATTTTTTAAAATTAAGAGCTATCTTTCTAAATGTGCACAACAATGTGGTAGGTTAGCAGCAAAAAAAACAAAACAAAACAAAAAAAACCCACGACCACAATGGACCCCTGTAGGGCTGTCTGGCATCGCTCCTAATGACTTCAGTGCTCCTACCAGAAGAAGGAAGCTGAGCCTTCATTTGCCTGCAATAGTGGCTCTGTACTAACAACAGAAGTAGATTCCATCCAGCACTAATAGTGCTGCAAATCAGAGCATCAAAATATAAATTAAATCACAATACTTTATTTCTGGAAAGTAGATCTTTGGTAAAAGTTGCCCTTGAAGTAGGACACAAAATAGCTATTTATATGCAGCTTTACTAAAAATCACACTTTTACTTTGAAACAGAAGTGTGGGCACTTCAATGAAATGAATGGAAAAATAAGATTATTTTCTCCATTTGACAGAGCAGGAAACACTGAATGACTTAAGGTCACATAAAAAATGAGTGTCAAGATCTCATCTAAGGTATAACTCCACCTTACTAGAATTTGAACTCTGGAAGGGCAGACACTTGTATTCATCCCTGTCAGCACCTGGCATGGCATCAGGCCTCACAGGGATGAATGCTATTATCAGAGCACGTGCTCTGAACAGGTATTAGGGGAAGTAACTGTATTAAGAGACTAAATGACTAATAAATGGACCAGCTCCCTTTCGTATCATCCACAGGGTGGATCTGTAATGAAGAACTCAGAATGAAATGAATTACAAGAACAAAACACTCAGCTGGGGATTATAGGTCAGTATCATGGATGTACCCTATCAATCTTTAAGATGGCTATTTGCAGTCTCATCTCCTTCCCACTACTTATGAAGAATCACAGCAGTCAGCATGCTCAAGTCCCATTTTTCTATCACTGACTTTTATATTCCTTATCACAAATCTTAAGACCTCCTTGGAGTCTCTTACCACCAGGGATCAAAATTAGACAAACCTCAGTCAGTTGTTTCAGTTGACCTTTGTTTGCACTTAATTCTTCTGCCAGGTCATTCTTTTTCACTTGTAGTTCAGAGATCTCCTTTCTCAATGGATTCACTAGTTCATAGAACCGAATCTTAAAAAAAAAAAAAATCAATAAGCAGTCGTGCAATGCAAATTACAATTAAACTTTTGCTAATTAATAGCACTCTCAATAGTATAAATAAAAGTATTAAGGTAATAAAGGAAAGTGTTAAGGGGTTTCAGACTATATGCCTACACACTAAATTTTGTTTAAAACTAAAACAAGGCGGTCTTTAATTGGCCCTGACTACTAATAATTTTGAGTTCAGTTTAGTCCCTTTAAGGCCCAGATTATCTGTAAGTCCCCGGCCCTGACACAGTCTCTCTTTCCTCTCTTCTATTAATACTCTACTTCCTCCTTACTTCTCACCTCCTACTACAGCTAATTCTACACTATCAGCTTATTTCCTGAACACATCAAGTGTTCAGAAGTTTTGCTCTTGCTATTTCCTCTGATAGGAAAGCAAGCTCTTCCCCATATGTAAACATACGGCTCATGCTTTCACTCCCTTCAGGCCTCTGATCAGGTATGACCTTATCAGTAAAACCTTCCCTGACTCCCCTGATATATATATATAATATATATAATTTTTTTTTTTTTTGGCCAGGCTACGCTGCTTGAGGGATTTTAATTCCTCAATCAGGGACTGAACCCAGGCCTGTGGCAGTCAGAGCATGGAGTCCTAACACTAGACTGCAGGGNTTCCTGCCACAGCTAAACCGTAATCCAAAACTGGTTGCAATTTTCATTTCTCAAATACTATATAGTTTTTTTTTTCCTAGAAGTTATTTCAGTTGCAAAATTCCAAGTAGATACATTTACAGTACTAATTAATCTATTAGTAACAGACACAGTTCACATAAACTAAAGCTCCTCAATAATTTCTAGAGTGCAAATGATACTGATACTAAAAATATTTGAGATCACTGCCATAGATCAATCCTATGTACATACCCATGTAAACAACACCACGGTTTAGAACTTGACCTACATAGATCCATAACCATCTCCCTCAAGCTATCCCTTCATAATCACACCATTCCGCTCTCCTCTGCTGTCCCTAACCCCTGGCAACTATTGTTATCTCTATAAACATTACAAACCGCCAGAGTTCATGATAAAATAATTCATTTCTATGGATCTTCCAGCCATTAACCCTATTCATTTGCTTCACTTCAGAGCTCAATGGTCAATACACTTTAAAATTTGGTCATCTGAACACCATTTCACTACCTTCAGATCAGGGCCATAAATTAATGTATCACTTGGGNTCATTTCTATGGATCTTCCAGCCATTAACCCTATTCATTTGCTTCACTTCAGAGCTCAATGGTCAATACACTTTAAAATTTGGTCATCTGAACACCATTTCACTACCTTCAGATCAGGGCCATAAATTAATGTATCACTTGGGTACTTAAAAGTTATGGCTATTATGGAAATGGCAAATTTTGGTCTGCAAACACAGGGGTTTTTTTTTTTAATGATACAAGATACTTACAGATACATATTCAGGAATAGAAAGCTGATCTTCAGGAAAACTTTTTAGCTTCACATATTGCTCTTCTGTCAACTCGAAGTCACGCAGGTTTCGACGAATATCTCCAGCTTTCTCTCTTAGCTGAAGATTTGTCTCTTCTAGTTGTTTCTGTCTCAGTAAAATAGTTTCCATTTCTTGTTTCATTAGTTCTTGGTATTTTCTACAATATCACAGAATGTATGGTAAGGTTAAAAAAATCATGGAGACAAAATTTCTCAAAGTTCCTATTTTACAATAACATCAAATTAAATGAGAAACAACAATATTTTTGCCTCCAGCTAAATGCTTACTTAAACAGTTAAACATGAAATGACAAAGTTATACTAATTATTAAGTGTGCAGCAAAAAAATTATTAAATAGAAAATGTTAATAACTTTTAAAATTCAAATTATAAAATTATACATTTCCTCTGCTTAAGGTGTAAATCTGATATATCTGCTTTAGACCCTACTCACTGAAGTAATTTTCATTGTCTTTATCCAGGTAATTTAAGATGGTAACACAGAACCACCATAATGTCAATACAATGAGGTAATGAAAACAGTAAGTGGCACCTTTCTCAAGAAATACATGTAGTAGACATGGTTAGTTGCCTACTGGAAAATCTAAGGGACCATATGAATCTCATCCCCCACCATTGTATCCCATCAACATACAAACACTGTTATTTGTCCTATCTTAAAACAAATGAACAAAAAAGCCCCCACAATTTTTGACCCCATTTCACTGCCCATTTTGTTCTCAAAAGTTTTCTATATGCACTCTTTCCATCGTCTTTCTTCTTAAACAAAAGCTAATCATGTTTTCATGCTTCCAGCAAAATTTCCAGGCAACTGAAAAATCCAGATTGTTAATAATCAATTCTCATTTCTTTTTCTATCAATAGCACTTGAGACATGTGCCCTCTTCTTCTTTCATCTGCTTTCCCAGATACCATATTATTTTCCTCTTCATTTTTCTCCTGTTTTATTGGCGACACTTTCCCAGTCTTTTTATCTTGTTCATCTTAATGTTGGGATTACTTGGTCCTCGCCTCTTGTCTATGCTCACTCCCTGGGGGAATTCATCGAGTCCTGTGAATTAAATACTGTTTGTATCCTAATGGCTCCTAGACTTATCTCTCTAGATCAGACTTCTCATATATATCCACATGGATGTCTAATACAACAACTCTAACCTAATGTTCCAAATTAAACTCCTGCTCTTCACTCACAAACCTATTCCATTATGATTTCACCATCTTTTGATTTATTCAGGCGAAGGACTGGTACAATCCTTGATTGCTCTTTCTCTCCTAAAGCCCACACTGAATCCATTAGGACATCCTATCGGCTTTACTTTTAAAATATATTCAGAATCTAACTTCTTTTTACCACTATCAAGAGGATTACAGCAACAGNATCTTTTGATTTATTCAGGCGAAGGACTGGTACAATCCTTGATTGCTCTTTCTCTCCTAAAGCCCACACTGAATCCATTAGGACATCCTATCGGCTTTACTTTTAAAATATATTCAGAATCTAACTTCTTTTTACCACTATCAAGAGGATTACAGCAACAGTCTCCTAACTGCCCTCCCTACTTCATTTAATTTGATCAATGTCTCAAGAACTTCCAGTGCAGTGGTTTTCAAAGTGTTACCCACAAGCTAGTAGCAGCGCTCACATCATCTGGGAAATTGGAAGAAATGCAAATTCTCAGGGCCCAGCCCAAGTCAGAAACCCAGAGTGTGCCCAACAGTCTTTTCTCACAAGCCCTCCAGGTGGCTCTGATGCATGGTCAAATTTGAGAACCACACTCATCTAATGTGATAGTGGCTGATAACTGGTCAGATAATTTTTTAACATATTAGTTAAATAGTAAAAATCTCATAAATGGAAAAGATGCCTCCTTTTACATTTACCTCTAACTAAAATTCAGAAATAAACATTCATCTGAAACATTTTGCCCCCAGGGTCTAGGTTTTTTGTCATGTTGGAGATGTGCCTTGTTTTTCTGTAAATCATTTCTCATGATTTCCAAGTTCAATTTCTTTACAATGGCAGAAAACCTTTTAAAAAGACACTTGAGAAAAAAATCTGAGCATATTTTTTATAAATTTGATTTCTGCCCCACTCTCTAAACATCTCTTGCTTACACTTATTTGGTGATCTTTTAGTCAATCACTTTTATTGAATCATTCCAAAGAATTCATTATAATTTGCAAAGAAATGTATATGCCTTTGTATTCATTTTAAGATATAATTTTAATTCAGTTATAGAAGTATAGTAAGCACAGTTGACATAGGTATATTTGAGAAAAACACAAGGAACTTTGGATAAGTGCACAACTGAGCTGGAGAAAGTAGGCAGGCAAACAGAAGGTACTTCAGCCCAAAAGAATCCAAAGGACCACAGAATATATGAATACTTTCTACAAAGCAAATGAAGAAAGGTTAAGACAGCTGGTTCAGTACAGTTCAGTCACTCAGTCATGTCCAACTCTTTGCAACCCTGTGGACTGCAGCATGCCAGTCTTCCCTGTCTGTCACCAACTCCCGGAACTTGCTCCAAACTCATGTCCATTGAGTTGGTAATGCCATCCAACCATCTCATCCTGTCATCCCCTTCTCTTCCTGCCTTCAATGTTTCCCAGCATCAGGGTCCTTTTCAATGAGTCACTTCTTTGCATCAAGTGGCCAAAGTATTGGAGTTTCAGTTTCAGCATTACTCCTTCCAATGAATATTCAGGACTGATTTCCTTCAGGATGGACTGGTTGGATCTCCTTACAGTCCAAGGGACTCTCAAGAGTCTTCTCCAACACCACAGTTCAAAAGCATCAATTCTTCGGCACTCAGCTTTCTTTATAGTCCAACTCTCATATCCATCCATGACTACTGGAAAAACCATAGCTTTGGGTAGAAGGACCTTTGTCAGCAAAGTAATGTCTCTGCTTTTTAATATGCTGTCTAGGTTGGTCACAGCTTCTCTTCCAAGGAGCAAGTGTCTTTTAACTTCATGGTTGCAGTCACTGTCCACAGTGATTTTGGGGCCCAAGAAAATAGAGTCTCTCACTGTTTCCATTGTTTCCCCATCTGCCAATGAAGTGATGGGACCAGATGCCATGATCTTAATGCTCTGAATCTTGAGTTTTAAGCCAGCTTTTTCACTTTCTTCTTTCACTTTCATCAAGAGGCTCTTCAGTTCTTCTTTCTCCCATAAGGGTGGTGTCATCTGCATATTTGAGGTTATTGATATTTCTCCCGGCAATCTTGATTCCTGCTTGTGCTTCACCCAACAAAGCATTTCTCATGATGTACTCTGAATATAAGTTAAATAAGCAGGGTGACAATATACAGCCTTGACGTACTCCTTTTCCTATTTGGAACCAGTCTGTTGTTCCATGTCCAGTTCTAACTGTTGCTTCCTGACCTGCATATAGGTTTCTCAAGAGGCAAGTCAGGTGGTATTCCCATCTCTTTCAGAATTTTCCACAGTTTCTTGTGATTCACAAAGTCAAAGGCTTTGGCATAGTCAGTAAAGCAGATGTTTTTTCTGGAACTCTCTTGCTTTTTTGATGAGCGAGCAAATGTTGGTTGGAACCAGAGGATCTCTGGTTCCTCTACCTTTTCTGAAACCAGCTTGAACTTCTGGAATTTCACAGTTCACCTACTACTGAAGCCTGGCTTGGAGAATTTTGAGCATTATTTTGCTAGTAAGTGAGATGAGTGCAATTGTGTGGTAGTTTGAACATTCTTTGGCATTGCCCTTCTTTGAGACTAGAATGAAAACTGACCTTTTCCAGCCCTGTGGCCACTGCTGTGTTTCCTAAATTTGCTGGCATATTGAGTGCAGCATTTCAAACGCATCATCTTTTAGGATTTGAAATAGTTCAACTGGAGTTCCATCACCTCCACTGCTTTGTTTGTAATGATGCTTCCTAAGGTCCACTTAACTTTGCATTCTAGGATGTCTGGCTCTAGGTGAGTGATCACACCATCGTGGTTATCTGGAAAAGATATTTTTGTATAATTCTGTTTATTCTTGCCACCTCTTCTTAATATCTTCTGCTTCTGTTAGGTTCATACTCTTTCTGTCCTTTATTGAGCCCATCTTTGCATGAAGTGTTCCCTTGGTATCTCTAATTTTCTTGAAGAGACCTCTAGTCTTTCCCATTCTGTTGTTTTCAGCTATTTCTTTGCACTTATCACTGAGGAACGCTTTCTTATCTCTCCTTGCTACTCTTTGGAACTCTCCATTCAAATGGGTATATCTTTCCTTTTCCCCTCTGCCTTCAATTTCTCTTCTAGAGTCCAAAATGCAGTTCATGGGTGCATTCTCAAAAATGACAGAATGATCTGTTTGTTTCCAAGGCAAACCATTCAATATCACAGTAATCCAAGTCTATGCCCCAACCAGTAATGCCGAAGAAGCTGAATGGTTCTTTGAACACCTACAAGACTTCTAGAACTAACACCCAAAAAAGATGTCCTTTTCATTATAGGGGCCTGTAATGCAAAAGTAGGAAGTCAAGAGATATCTGGAGTTAACAGGCAAGTTTGGCCTTGGCGTACAAAATGAAGCAGGGCAAAGGTTAACAGAGTTTTGCCAAGAGAACACACTGGTCATAACAAACACCCTTTTCCAACAACGCAAGAGAAGACTCTATACTTGGACATCACCAGATGGTCAATACCAAAATCAGATTTATTATATTCTTTGCAGTCAAAGATGGAGAAGATCTATACAGCCAGCAAAAACAAGACCAGGAGCTGACTGTGGCTCAGATCATGAACTCCTTATTGCCAAATTCAGACACAAATTGAAGAAAGTGGGGAAAACCACTAGACCATTCAGGTATGACCTAAATCAAATCCCTTATGATTATACAGTGAAAGTGACAAATAGATTCAAGGGACTAGATCTGATAGACAGAGTGCCTAAAGAACTATGGACAGAGGTTCATGACATTGTACAGGAGGCAGTGATCAAGACCGTCCCTAAGAAGAGGAAAGGCAAAAGGGTTATCTGAGGAGGTCTTACAAACAACTGAGAAAAAAAGACAGAAAGTTAAGTGGTGATAAATTTAGAGTGCTTCCATTTTCATGTATGGTTCAGTTATATCTGTAATATGTATTGAATGAATATCAAATTCTGGCTTTTTGTATTTTTGTGTTTTATATCAAGTATTTTTTTCTTAGTCTGGATGTAAAAATGATTACTGTCTTTAAGATTTCTCTATTTTAGCTTATAATCACATGCACAAATAGGTAATGACATTATTTTTAACTGCTAAATAGATATTGTTGCTTTTTAAAATTTTTACCTGGCATCTTTTTGTTGGAAAGTCAATTGGTTGTCTAATCTCAGGGCTAGTACCTGCTTCTGGTGAAGTGCATCATTAAGTTTCTCCTCCAATTCTTCAATCTTAATCAAGAGAAAAAGGTAAATAACAAGGTCAATTTGAAAATATAATAAAACCTTCTGTTTGTTCATACAAATGGTTGTTAAACTATGGTTTGAATCTGCTCATAAATCATTTTTTACCAGGTTGTCATTGGGATTATTTTTCCCTTAATCTAATCTCACTGAAAAACTCTTTGACAACTGGGGTTTATATGCTGGTGCCTTGCCCAGGTAATTTTTTCCTGGCCAGACTCTGCATATATTGTAGATCAATATATCTGTCTGCTACGTCTTCAACTGACTACTACATGGGTGATGCTACAAATGTCCACATTGAACCTAGTCACCCATCTCACCTAATCTTATATTCTTTGCATCTCCTTGATCTCGAGAGCAAAAAAAATCTCAGTCACCTTTGATACATCTCTCCCATTGCTTATTCTGATCAGAAATCACTGTTTTTTTTTTTATTGTTGAGTTTATTCCATAAAATGGTGTCACAACTACACCATCCTCTTTAACATCCACTGACAAGTCTTCAGTTAGATCCCTGTCATATCTTAGCTAGATTATGACAGTGGTTTCCTACTCTTTTCCCGCCTTCAGTTTTGCAAATCTCCAAAACTATCTTCCTTTATCTTATCTTTTAAAAAATGCTATCAAAAATGTATTTCCCCAGTGTTAAATCCTTCTGCGGATCCTCACTGTCTTCAGAATAAATTCCAAAGTTCATGGCATTCTACACTACTCTTTTTTTTCTTTTTAAAGTTACTTATTGTTTATTTAATTTTGGCTGTGCTGGGTCTTCGTTGCTGCACATGGGCTTTCTCTAGTTGTGAACAGCAGGGGCTGCTGTTCGTTGTGGTGTGTGGGCTTCTGGGTGTGGTGGCTTCTCCTGTTGTGGAACATGGGCTCTAGGGCATTAAGGTCTTCAGTAGTTGGGCTCAGTAGTCTTGGCTCTTGGGGCTTAGTTGCTCCACGGTATGTGGGATCCTAGACCAGGGACCGAACCCATATCTCCTTCACTGGCAGGTGTACTCTTATCCACTGTACCACTAGGAAGTCCCTCTACTACTCCTTCTTGATCTGGCCCTTGCCAACCACGCCTGTTGTCACTAGCTTAAAAGAAAACTCTATTCTAGCCAAAATAAATGCTTGCCATTCCTCAAACATGTTATGATCTCTCTTAAGTCTCCATACACCTGAGCTGACTCTTGGTCCATTTAAAAAATTCTTTACTTTTTCCCTTTCAACCCATGCAATTCTTGTTCACCCTTTAAAATATGCAGATTAACATAAGTCAATCCTTAATAAAACTTTCATATGGTTTTTGTCCCACACTGTTCCAATAACAATACCTGTTCAGGTTATGAATCCCCTCCATAATGCCCAGTCCAATGGTTATTTTTGCATATTTATCTTACATGATAGCATGATTTGGCAGAGTTGACCACTCCATCCTCTTTCATCTTATGTGGTACTCTTCTTGGTTTTCTTCCTTAACTCACAGGAACCTCTTAAGCTTCTCAGGTTCCTATGATGGACTTTTTTTCCTCTACCCCATTTCTAATGTTTGACTACCCCTTGACTTGGTTTGGGGGTCCTCTACTCTCCTCAGGTAATGTCATCCAATAACAAAGCTTTATGTGGTACTTACATGCCTAATACACAGGAGAGCTGGGTTTGATCCCTATGTCAGGAAGATCTCCTGGAGAAGGGAATGGCCCCCCACTCCAGTATTCTTGCCTAGAGAATCCTATGGACAGAGGAGCCTCGAAGCTGCAGTCCAAGGGGTCGCAAAGAGTCAATGAGCAACTAACACTTTCACATGCTGATGTATATTACATACAAACACACACACACACACATCTACCTAAACCCAGTCACGGACTTTCCTCTAAAATTAAAGTGATAGTTTCATCTGGGAGTCTAATTGGCATTTAAAGTTTAATGTGTTCAAAACAGAACTTATATTTTACCTTCTACATCAGTTTTCTTCCAGCCTTCTATTTCTCAATAAATGGCTCCAGGAGATGAAGCCAAAAACTTGGAGTCTTACACAAGGCAATTATCTAGTACTGTCTTCCTCTTCTACCTTACCTGCTTTTAGTCTATTGCTTCAGTGACATTTTGAAAATAGAAATCAGTACATGTAAGTCCAATTGCCTAAACTCTTCAAATGGCTTCTCTAACACACAATTGAAAGCAAGGGTTAACATATCAAACTGATGGGCCAAATCCTGCCCATGTCCTGTTCCTATATAGCCCACAAGCTAGGAACAGGTTTTAAATTTATAAAGTTGTTAAAAGCCAAAAAAAAAAAAAAAAAAAAAAGAAGAAGGAAGAA
>SJYV01022790.1:36799-51104 GCA_006410875.1 Neotragus pygmaeus
AAAAAAAAAAAAAGAAAAAGAAGAAGAAGGAAGAATATGTAACACACCATATGCAAGCTGGAAAGCCTAAAATATTTACTGTCGTGCCCAGGCCTTTACAGAGAAAGTTTGCTGACTTCCTATCTAAAGCAGAAAATTCCCACTGCTAAGCAATGCTGTATCACATGACCCTGCAGACAGCTTATTTAATTGTTGTTCGATGATGTCTCTCACCTAAATGTGATCTCCATTAAAAAAGGGACTCTTGTCATATTCATTGCTGTATTCCTGGTCACATGTCTTAATAAATGTCTTAAATCAACAAATGATGACCACATTCCTCATAATTACCATTCTGCAAATCGAGAAGACTGTTACCATAAGGAGTGAAACTTCTGCTTTTTTCAGGGTGGGAACTTTAACAATTTCAACTGACTTCTAGATTTAAGTCCCTCCACTCAGAGACAGTCAAGCTAGGGAGATACCCTGCAGCACTTCCCAGGCAATGAGGAACCCAGGGACCAGCAGTGAGAGATAAACAAAAACAGATTTTAACATTTAAAAACTGACAGGCTAGAAGAGTGAGGAGGAGAGGAATAAGGAAGTGGAGCAAGCTAGGAGAGTTAGACAGCAATAAGTGTGCATGAAAGTGCACCGAACAGTCCTCTAAGATCAGGAAGCCTGGCCTGAGCATCTCCCCTTCCAGGGCTCTCAGTCAGCAAGCAGCTGAGTGGGGAATGGGAATCAATGCTTGTGAAGTATCCTGTGAATAATCTGCTTGGGTTTTTAGAGATGGAGAAATCAAAGCAACATGAGTCCTAGTAATAAACTATACCATTAGTTTTGAAAAGTATTAAAAAGCAGAGACAGCACTTTGCTGACAAAGGTCCATCTAGTCAAAGCTCCAGTAGTCATGTATGGATGTGAGAGTTGGACCATAAAGAAGACTAAGTGCAGAAGAATTAATGCTTTCGAACTTGGTGTCAGAGAAAACTCTTGAGAGTGCCGTGGACAGCAAGGAGATCAAACCAGTCAATCTTAAAGAAAATCAACCCTGAATATTCATTGCATGGACAGATGCTGAAGCTCCAATACTTTGGCTATCTGATTCGAAAAGCTGACTCACTGGGAAAGACCCTGATGCTGGGAAAGACTGAGGGCAGGAGGAGAAGCGGGTGACAGGGGATGAGTTGGTTGGATGGCATCACCAATTCAATGGACATGGGTTTGAGCAAACTCTGGAAGATAGTGAAAGACAGGGAAGCCTGGCGTGCTGCAGTCCATGGGATCACAAAGAGTTAGACATGACTGGGCAACTGAACAACAACATACCACTAGTAATAAGCTGTAATAAACATAAGCACTATTTTGTTCCCATATTGGTGTGGAGAAATGTTAGATTATACAGATGCCCTTATTTCTGAACTAAGAAAGATCTTGAAGAGAGGAAAAAACTGTTACTTGTCTCTCTTTCTCAAGTAACTCTGATTTTCATTAGCAGCAACAACATGACCAGTTAAAAATATACACTTCCCAGCTTCCCTCTCCTGGCACCTAGGTGTAGTCATGCTATATAGTCCTAGTCAATCAAGGTCACCAGCTTGAGCTCTAGGAAAGCTCTTTAAAGAACAAATTCATTTGGCATATGCTGCATTCTGCCTAGAACATGGACACAACAGTGGAGGCAAATCAGCCATCTGTGATTTTGAGGTGAAAAACATATGCTATTTTAACAGCCACCAGAAGATTAAAAGGAGCCTGGGTTTCTAATGATATCAGTGGTAAATACCAGGTCTAAGTTGCCTATATTCAGAATTCTGTTATACCAGAGAAACAAAATCCTTATCCTGCTTAAGCTATGGTTTCCACACTTTTGTGACTGGCAACCAATGTTTTTCAAGATTCTCATACAAACAGCTGAACACTGGACAGCTGGTTCAATCTTTTTCCATAGAAGAAATACCTATAGCATTCAAGACACTTGATCGTTCAGGACTGCTTGAAAGCTTCTGATGACGGGAACCTCAATAACTTAAAATCAGGCAATTTAAATGTTAACAGCAACAAATTAAATTCAGCAAAAACCTACCCTCCCTGTGATTTGCAACCATTTTCATGGCACTACAGTCCATGCAGGAAAATTCATTTTTTTCAGTGCTGAACGTGACATTTTCACCTTCATATACGGGATGTTCAATGCATCGGTAAGCTCTGGAGAATAAATGAGTGGCTAAAAATACTGTTCCTTCATCAATCTCAGACTCACATATTTTCACACTTTNGTGCTGCAATTCATGGGGTCGCAAAGAGTCAGCACGACTGAGCAACTGAACTGAACTGAACTGAACTGAAGGGGTCTCCAAGCAGGACAACTCTAGTGCTTGTATACAAAAAAAACACAGGAATGTAGAGTAGGCAGCTACCCTGGAGAGGAATTTGGAAATACACTTAAATGAAGTAGACATATACCCTGCAGCCAGAATTTCCAGTCCTGAGTATGTGTCAATGTGCTCAATCACTCAGTCGTGGCCAACTCTTTGCAATCCCATGGACCGTAGCCTGCCAGGCTCCTCTGCCCATGGAATTTTCCAGGCAAAAGTACTGGAGTGGGTTGCCATTTCCTTCTCCAATATATATCAAAGAATTGCTCAAATCAGGTCTGGAAGAGAAATATCTAAAGAAGGCCACACCACATATGGTGGCAAAGGTTTGGAGGCAACCTGTGGGCCTATCACTGTGGGAGGGGGTAAACAGATGGGTGGACACCAGAATTGTGTGGCTGCTGGAAGCAAAGGACTACATGTACATGTAGTAACATGAAGGATTTTAAAAACAGCACTGAGTTGAAAGGAAAAACAATAAAAGAAATAAAATCTAAAACAAAACATGTACTTTAGATTTATGTAAAGGAAAAAATAAGAAAAATACTAATTTTCAAGATAAATGTTTATAATAATAACTACAATTGGAGTACAACCTTTAAAAATTATGAGATGGCCCCCTGGTGGTCCAGTAGTTAAGAATCCACCTGCCAATGCAGGGTACACAGGTTCGATCCCTGGTCCAGAAAGATCCCACATGCCATGGGACAACTAAGCCTGTGCGCCACAACCACTGAGCCCATGCTCTGTAACACTGAAACCTCATGCCCCAGAGCTCATGCTCTGCAACAACGGAAGCCACCACGATGAGAAGCCCATGCGCTGCAACTAGAGAGTAGTCCCCATTAACCACAGCTAGAGAAATCATGTAAGCAGTTTAAAGATTCAGCACAGCTGAATTTATTCATTAATTTAAATTAATTAATTGATTGACTTTATTTACAAATCAATAAATAATTTGAAAAATAAAAATTGTGAAACACTATGCTGTATACTTGAAACATATATAATACTATAAACCAACTATACCTCAATAAAAATTTTTTTTAAAGAATAAATGTTAAAAGATAAAGGCAAACATAAAGAGGAGGGGGAAGCAAAATGAATTACAGGAATAAAAGAATAAACATACAAAATAAGAAGTTATCTTGCAAGGATCAATGATGATTATGTATCATGAACTCAGGAATATGACTAATTTAATCTTCTACATTTTCAGCCCAACCGGAAAACCACCACAATAAAAAATTATATAAAGCACCATGGGATACAATGTAATAATATTAATATAATGTTAAAAAAGTATAACTACCCCTATTACTTATTGTACAAGGGTCAGACATGACCGAGCACACACTCCATCACATTCTTCTAAGAGTTTATGTGCATTGATTAATCTTCCTAAGAACTCCATGAAGTACAAAACATGATTATTATTTTACAGGAAATCAGGGAACAAAAAACTTAAGGAATCTGTCCAAGGTAACTGTAAGGGCTGGGATTGAAACTCAAACTGTGTGTATCTAGGACTGTAGCTCTAATTTTTTATATTTGGAAGCATCTCAAGAATAAACCACTATTCCAGTAACATAAACGTTACACTTTAAAAAGAGAATCCATTGACAACTGAGGACAATGCAAGTTGAAAATGAGCAATTTAAAAAGTAGCCAAACAAAATGCAATTTTGAATGTGGAATACAGTTGGCATTTAATAGAATACTTAGGGCTTCCCTGGTGGTCCAGTGGTTAAGAATCCTTTTTGGAAAGCAAAGGACACCGGTTTGATTCCTGGTCTCTGAAGATCCCACATGCAACGGGGCAACTGAGCTCATGTGCCACAATTAGTGAGCCAGCCCCATGGCCACGACTACTGAAGCCTACGCACCCTAGAGTTCGTGCTCTGCTACAAGAGAAGCCAGCGCAATGAGAAGTCCTCGCACCACAAATCCAGTGAGAGAGTGGCCCCCTACTCGTCGCACACAGCAAGAGACACCCAGCACAAGCAAAAAATAAATAAGCATTTTAAAAAACAGATTATTTGTTGACTGCCTGGGTCAAAGAATGGAGACCTACCTTGGGATTCTTCAATGAGTTCCAGTGAAGGAGATCTTAAGGGTAGAGGTACACAAGCCAGTATCACCATGGGAATCCATTTAAGGAGTAAAAATGTGACTCAAGAAAAAGAAATGGGAAACCACTGTTTGTATTGATAAAATATCAAATGACCTAGTCTTGGTAGGTGACACCACAGAGAACCTAAAAGGAAGTCTTAGGAGATTTACTTGGATGGAATACAGGCTTTAGCTTTCCTGGTGTTAATCCCACCTGGCTCCATCACTTCTATGTGAATGGCTTTGGTAAGCTATTAACCAGTTGTGGTTCCATTTTTTCAAGAGCAAATGGGGTTCAGTTACTCATATAAGAAACAGCCAGGCATCTGCTAGGTGCCAGAGACAGTTCTAAGCATTGAAGCGACAACAGGGACTACAAAGATGTCCCCTGTTCCTGTGCTCAGGAATCTTACACTCATATTAAGAGACAAATACCCAACAAACAAGGCAAATAATCCTATGAACGTGTATAAAAGGCACAAAATGTAAACACGGTGAAAACAATGAGAATATTATTTTAGTTAACAACCACAACAATAAATAATACTTACTGTGTACTTAACAAAATACCCATCTAACTTATTCTATTGGTTCACTTAATTTGATGGGTCAGAGAAGATGCTCTACAAGCACCTGTACCTCAAACAGTTGTATGGCTCAAATGAGATAACACATGAAAAGCTCACAGAGCAGAGTCTGGCACAAAATAGGCACTCAATAAACATTAACTACTAATGTTTTTTTAAAAATGTACCTAAACGATTTCTTTACATCATCAAGACCTTGGGGTTTAGGACATTTCATTTTCCTAGAAAGGTGTGGTCAAGAAATTTTTCTAGCAGCATGATCCCTATACATAGGCAAGAACTACCCAAGATTGACTTAACAGAGAAAAGATAAGACATAACTGAAACCAAATGGGAGGGGAGGAGATAGGTAGAGCTGGAAGTCAAGAGCAAAGATGGAAGGTTTACCATCTTCCATATCTCTTCTCTGTGGAAAGAGAAGACTTTCTCAGGAGACAGAGTAGTAAGACTTAAGAAGTATCTCCTATCTTTCTGAAATCACTGTAAATTTTTTTATCACTAGTAACAACTTTACCAGGTCTTACATAAAATACTCTAACTATAAAAAAAAAAAAACCCACAAAAGGCAGAAAAACAAGGACTGAGGCATTCCTTCTTATTTGGCAGATAATTATTAAAGCTACGGTAACTGAATTTGTTATACTTGGTACTACAACACAGGAACTACCAAACAGCAGGGTATAAAAGAAACCAAATCTCCATGGTAGAGGATTAAACAGATTCAATAATGTAATAATAATCTTGATTCTTCCTACCCAGCTAGTCATATCAGAGCTAATTCTCAGTGAAGCAGAAAAACAACTTGGCTAGAAAAAAACACACCGATAATTATTTTCTCAAAATGTTAAAAGTATCAAGTTCCAATTATATATTCATAAATTTAATTCTTATTTATATGCAGTTTGAAGACAACAAAGCACACAGATAACAAAATTTACATATGATCTTACCTTTGTAAGATAATCAACCTTCAAATTATCGATCATCATATTTTTCTGTGATAGCTCTATTTTCAGTAACTGAATATTATGAAGCAGTTCTTTCCGTTCAATTAGCTGCCTGGTGATTTTGATCTTGCCATCCTGCTCTTCTGATGAGGAAATATCATCTGTAGGAATTGTTGTTTCTAAACTAATATCTTCAGATTCCAGGGAGCTAGAGATGTTCATTTTTTTTGATGCCTTGCTAACTTTTCGAGACATTTTAAATTATTATGGGTCACTTTTCGTTTCCAAGTCTATTTCAATTTTCTGTGGATTAAAAAATATTGATTTAAATATATTCAAACATTCTTTGTGGAAAGCAGATAGTTTATCAAAGATATACTAAGGATTCCCTAAGAAATTATTAGGCAAATGGGAGGACCCCCAAATCTAGGACAGATTGGTAAATTACTGCTCAAATCAAACATATTAAATCAAACTCATTAAATCCTATTATGAACCCCCACTTTTGATAAGTAAAAACTCAGTTCCTGGGGGCAGGAAGCTACTTCTGAGCTGGTTAGGGAAAGGTTATACAGAGGGAGGATTTAGAATCTTGAGGGATTTGGAGAGGAGTAATAAAAAATGAAAAGCATGCAGGTATGAAGGTATAAAGGTGATGAAACTGTAAAACAACCTCATAAGGTAATGGTAGTCAGGTTGGGCCAAGCCTATGTGAAAGTGAGTAGTGACTCCTCACCCCACCACCCCACTCCCACAAAAATACACAAAAGGGTAGTCCTTTATGCATAATCAAGACTGTGGAGGTCCTTGAATATGTCAATATGTTCTAAATTTATTCTACAGGTAATGCTGCATCACTGAAGTTTTCTGAAAACGGGAAGCTGAGATAAAACCCATTTTTATAGACTTGCAGATAGCAAAACTAAACAAGATGGTAAAAGAAAATTTCCTCAGTCTAAAACTCTACCCTTTCACACAAATTTACCTTCTTTTAATTCTGCACAATATAATAAATTACTTATGGTACTGAAGATACTAGTTTTGGGGTTTTTTTTAACTGAAAGATTAAGAAAAATGTGTATAGGAGAATCCTGAGAACTCTGGATAGATTGGCTTCCCTCATTTTTAAAGGGACAGCGGTAGGTAAGGAAAGGCGAATCAAAGACAGGTAACATCACCTGGATTACAAAGGGTGAGGGACTGGCACTGCTCACACGAGTTGCGTGAAGGATAAAACCCGAATTTGGCAGCATCAGAGGATTCCTACACCAATGCGAAAACGGAGTAGCCTCGAGCTACCTGGAAAGCTTCAATTACTCCACGTTGAAGACTTGAGCAGTTGCCTCTTAGAGGAGCTGGAAGTGTCTCCAGAGGGCAGCTCGGGTTGCAACCCCTCAACAAGGAATCACAGGTGGGAGACGGTTAGCACCGGTAACCAAGACAACCATTACCGCGCCGGGAGGACAGAGGAAACATTCCTGGCTGATGCCCACGCTGCCGGAACTCAGCGCTGCCGGGCCCACCCAGGCGCGGGAAGCAATGAATGCTGGGAGCTGGAGTCCAGACGTGGCCTCGCCCATTTCATGGACGGAAAGGGCTCTGGGCTCCGCCCATCTGCCCGCTTTCGCCCAATCCTCACAGACCTTAGAAGGCCAGCCAACGGCAGTCTCGAAGTTTTTCCCTGAGAGGCGTTCAGTAATATCATCCCGGAGGAGGAAGGCGCGAACTTCTGGTTAAAGTGTGGTTGTGCAACAGGGCTCCCAGCGTGACACTTTCCGCCGGAAGAGCACTGAAGCGGGTCGGGATTCCGAGCAGGGAGGCGAGATGCTCAAGTCCAAGACTTTCTTGAAAAAGACGCGGGCGGGTGGCGTGATGAAGATCGTGCGCGAGCACTACCTGCGGGATGACATAGGCTGCGGCGCGTCGGGCTGCGCGGCGTGCGACGGAGCGCACGAGGGACCCGTCCTCGAGCTGCAGCCCCTGGACCGGGCCAGCAGCCTCTGCCCGCAGCCGCACTACTTGCTGCCGGACACCAACGTGCTGCTCCACCAGGTGCGCCGGGAGGCGGGCGGAGCCGCGGCAGCGCTGTCCCGCCGGGAGAAAGGGAGGCAGGGACACCGAGACCCTAGGAGGAGCGTCTTGGGCAGCATTACGTACTAGGGAGAGGCAACCCCACCGGGACCCCTGCCTCCTGCCCCCAGGCCGAGGTTCTTTTTCCTTGTACTGTTTTTTTTTTTTTTTAAACCTTTCCTTTTTTGAGTTCTTGGAGTTATCAGAATTTTAGATCCGTCAACTTTCTAACTCCTGCTGTCTCTTCTGCCTTAGATTTTAATGTCTGGAGGCCGGGGACCGGGGCTTCTGTGGCCTCCTGCCTGCGACCCTCAGGCAGCTTGTAAGTGCCTACGAGCGAAAACCACGTGGGCCAACGTATTTCTTTATTCATGATTAATTCTTCCAAGTTTTGTAACTCGTTTGTTTACACGTGTTCTTCTTTAATCGACCTGAAGGGTTTTCTGCTGCAAAATAGCTCCTTAGTTTAATGTACAAGTAGATTTAAAAAAAAAAAAAACCGGCAGAGTTTTAGGTTCAACAGAAACAATTTATGAATGAACACGGGAAAAAAATAACTATTTATTTATTTACTTAAAAGATTGATGTCCTTGAGGACCCTGCCATCAGGAATGTCATCGTGCTACAAACAGTTCTCCAAGAAGTGAGAAATAGGAGTGCTCCGGTATACAAACGAATCCGGGATATGACCAACAACCAGGAGAAGCATTTCTACACATTTACTAATGAGCACCATAGGTAGGGGGGAAATTACCTCAGTTACCAAGAAACTAGAATTAGCTAAATTGGGGGGTGAAAGTTCCTGGCTGTCATCTGTGACATTGTTGGAAGATACACTGTTAAGTTTCACACTTATGGGAATAATGTTTGATTCTTACACAGTTTACGGACCTTGCTAAGGTCACGTAGGCATCAATTGGGTCAAAGCCAGAACCAAAGTCTCCTGGTTCCTAGAATGTGGTAGGCCCTTTAATTTCCAAAATGTTTTCTTTTTGAATTGGTTTTAGCGTGAATTGAGCACTAGGATTTTGGAAGATGAGATTTGCCTACATTTTTGATATACCATATTNGGTCAAAGCCAGAACCAAAGTCTCCTGGTTCCTAGAATGTGGTAGGCCCTTTAATTTCCAAAATGTTTTCTTTTTGAATTGGTTTTAGCGTGAATTGAGCACTAGGATTTTGGAAGATGAGATTTGCCTACATTTTTGATATACCATATTATATGAAAAAGCAGCATAAGTTAATTAAATATAGGTGTTTATGAAGGAGAGCTTTAAAAATATAAAGCAGGTGTATTCTTAATGGGATCTTAAAAGTTACACCAATACCTTATAACTGACCACATTGAAGATGGTAAGGTTAAGAAATATAATCCGTTTCAGATTTAGGATGTTTCTTTCAACTTAATGTGTGATCTTAGAAAATATGGTATTGTCTATTTATTACATTGGGCTTCCTGGGTGGCTCAGTGGTCAAGAACCCGCCTGCCAATGCAGGAGATGTGAGTTCCATCCGTGGGTTGGGAAGATCCCTTGGAGGAGGAATGACAACCTGCTCCAGCATTTTGCCTGAAAAATCCCATGGATAGAGGAACCTGGCAGGTTAGTCCATGGGGTTGCAAAGAGTCAGACACGACTGATAGACTGAACATGCATTTCTTGTATTACATAAATAATTTATAATGAATCCAATTTACTTTTATTAATGAGGATTTCTCAACGTTGCCATTATTGACATATTGGACTGGGTAATTTTTTGTTATGGAAAGGCTGTGTGAGGCACTGGAGGGTGATTAGCAGTGCTTNTGGTCACCAGCCAGGAGGCTCCCAAATGGAGCTTAGCGATGGCCAGAGTGGAGAGTTTGGGAGGGTGAGAGAAACGGGCAGGCGCTCCCATCTCCCATCCTTGGAAGCCTGGCGCGCCGTGAAAATCATTTGCCCTTGCTTTCTGGAAATAAATGACACGCCAGATGCCAGATTCTCCAACCTGCTTTTCCATTTCGGATTCTCCCAGCCCTCCACCCCTCCCCCAAGAGAGGACCCCTAGCAAAAAAGGGCACAAACTGCCGCGTAGAGGACAGGGGAGGGGGTGCGCTGCTTAGATGCTCCAAATGTGATTAGATCTACTGGAGGGAAAAAAGAAATCTAGATGGCTTGAGCAATTGTCTCTGCTGAGCTGCAAATGTCAGAAGCCTGTTTTTTTCAGACTGTCTCCTGGGCATCTACTTTGCATATCTGAAGATGACTGGAAAGCAAGAGTGGATTGTTGGGAGGTACAAACACTCAGGGTAATAACGGAAGTTAAGGGGGGCTTCCCAGATGGCACTAGTGCTGAAGAACCCGCCTGCCAACGCAGGAGATGCAGTCCAGGAAGAGACGCAGGTTCGATCCCTGGGTCAGGAAGGAAGAAGAGAATGGCAACCCACTCCAGTACCCTTGCCTGGAGAATCCCATGGACAGAGGAGCTTGGAGGGCTACAATCCATGGGGTTGCACAGAGTGGAAAGGACTCTGCTCTGTGATGATGTAAATGTGAAGGAAATCCAAAAAGAGGGAATATATGTATAAATATAGCTGATTCACTTTGCTGTATAGCAGAAACACAACACTGTAAAGCAACTATACTCCAATTCTTATTTCTTTAAAAGCAAAAATAAAATCATCAGAACAGTCTTGCTATAAAATTTATCTAATAAAGGCTTATATTTTTTTAAAGTGGGGGGGGGCGTTAAAGGAGGACTCCAAGTTACCCTAACACTCTGGCATGGGGTGATGTCACTGGATGGGAAAAGCCTTGGGCTATGAGCCTCTGCCTCTTAGGGCTGAGTCGAGGCCCCAGCTCTGGGATAACACTAGCTTACAAAGACCTTCAAAGAATCATCTTACTTTGACACACATTCTAACTCTAACAGTATGTTCAGCAGGAGCTTGTGGAATTCATTCCTTTGTTGCTGGAAAACAGTGGCGAGGCCTTGCACTTTTCTCCTTAGGGAGGTATCACTATTCAGGGAACCCCATAGCCAAGTAAAGGGGAAAAATACCATTCTAATGGTCTCCCAAGGGAATTCCAGTGGTTGAAGACCTCCACCACCAGGTGTGTAGCCCCTGAAATAGAACAGACATCACAAAACAACGTCTTAGTAGATAAGCCCTTGGAAAATGTGTAACTCAGGTTTTGAATAAATTCTATACAGAAAATGGGACACAAGAATAGAAAAACAATAAATAAAAAAGGAACAGAATAATACCTTTGTTTAAATAAAGTGGGCTTGAATTCTCTTCCCGAGAAAGGGCTGCAGTCCTGGCCATGTGGTGAATCATTTATTCATCTCCAGTGTTTCTTGGGAAGATGGAGCGCTGCTGGCAAGAACATGACCCATTTTCAGTTCCACACCATCAATGTGGCAACATGAGCTGATTATGCTTAGGCAATATTTTTAAATATTCAAGTATAAATTAATATATGATTACTTAACTTTGAATTTAAGCAAATGTGTTCATTGTTAATTAGAACCCCCTTCTTCAGTCTGCCCTGAGGCTTTCTCTAACCCAGACTGCTTTTTTAATGTTAGGTCTTTTTATGGACCTGTAAGAAGCTTTAATTAGATATACAGCACTCTACACAAATGACAAGATGGAGCATGCGGGCTTGAATTACACTCTCTGTGATTCAGATCTCTGAAATAACATAATGCCACTGATTCAGGGAAGTTGCTGTTTATTGGAAGGCAACCAGGGAAATGCTACAAATTAGGTTAAGATGTGAAAAGCAAGACGATTCATGAAAGAACTGCCATTTTCATCTTGAGACTACCCCCCTAAAGCAGCATGTATAACAAGGTTATATCATTTCTAGATATTGTTAATTTTCATAATATAGAAACATTTCAAATATACTGAAAACAGACTGAGGATTCACGTATGGCTCAGTTTTGAGTTGTGACATTTAATTTTATGATTTCCTTTTGCGTATTTAATTAGTCGTTCTGTACATTGATACTTGTACAGTCTGAATCCTGGCTTCATTCCAGTAGGACCAAAATTAATACTTCACTGGAATGGCCTGAAGAGTTTCTCAAAGAGTTTCCCTCACTACCCACTTGGCATCCGTTAGCATCCCTAATTCTTTTAGCTCAGATGTTAAGGCCTGTGCATATGTGTGCATCTGCGTGTGTGTGTGTGTGTGTGTGTGCATGGTAATATATTCTTAACAGTTGCAAGGAAGGACTGAAAATGCCAGCCCTTAACTCTGCTTCTTTGCAACCTGTGAACTGGGAAACACGACAGATACTGCCTGGCATTGACCACCTGCCTCACCTCTAAGACGTATATGCCCTTGTGGGCAGACTGCTTAACTTTTCATCTGTTTCCTCTGTAAAATGGGAAAGATGGTGATGATAATGATACCTTTCTTATAAGGTGTGTATAAGGCAGCTGTTCTCCAAGTGTGCCTCCTGGACCAGCAGCAGCAGCTTCTCCTGGGAACAAGACTTAAATGCAAATTTTCCAGCTCTACTCCAGACCTCCTAAATTAGAAACTTGGTGGTTTCTCTGTTTTAAGAAGACTTCCAAGTGAATCTGACACAGGTGACAGTCTGAGAACCACTATAGATGGGAAGAAAAGTTATGACCAACCTAGATAGCATATTCAAAAGCAGAGACATGACTTTGCCAACAAAGGTCCGTCTAGTCAAGGCTATGGTTTTTCCGAGAGCTGGACTGTGAAGAAAGCTGAGTGCCAAAGAATTGATGCTTTTGAACTGTGATGTTGGAGAAGACTCTTGAGAGTCCCTTGGACTGTAAGGAGATCCAGCCAGTCCATTCAAAGGAGATCAATCCTGGGTGTTCTTTGGAAGGAATGATGCTAAAGCTGAAACTCCAGTACTTTGGCCACCTCATGCGAAGATTCATTGGAAAAGACTCTGATGCTGGGAGGGATTGGGGGCAGGAGGAAAAGGGGACGACAGAGGATGAGATGGCTGGATGGCATCACGGACTCGATGGATGTGAGTCTGAGTGACCTCCGGGAGATGGTGATGAACAGGGAGGCCTGGCGTGCTGCGATTCATGGGGTCGCAAAGAGTCGGACACAACTGAGCAACTGAACTGAACTGAAGGGAGTTTATGTATATTAGTTGCCAAGTCATGTCCAACTCTTTGAGATACCATAGACTGTAGTGCGCCAGGTTCCTCTCTCCATGGAATTCTCCAGGCAAGAATACTGGAGGATCTTCCCAACCCAGGGATCAAACCCAGGTCTCTTGCATTGCAGGCAGATTCTTTTACTGTCTGAGCCACCAGGGAAGTATTAAAATAGTGCTGGCACATGGTAAGTAGTATATTAGTGGATTTTTTTTTAATCAGTGCAATATGATGTTGCCAAGATACAGTTTAATTCAGGCCACAGAAGGATGCCCATATTCCTCCAACAAATAAATTCTTAATGCTTAATCTTCTGTCCAAAGACTTTTAACACTGCCTGCCAAACCCTTCATGTTCTGGCCCCTGCCTTCCTTTCCTGCTCTTTATCTCCAAGTAAACTGTATCTGCGACCTTCCCAGTTTTCAAAAGGGAATTTCTTTTCCATACCTCCAAGCCTTTGTGTATTCTGTTCCCTCTACCTGGAAATGTCACCCACCCCTTTTCTCCACTCCCTATACCTGGCAATCTCCTGAATTCCTACTTACCTTTCAAAACCTCAAGTGTCCAGGCTCATCCGTGGCACCCCCAATCCTGCCCAGTCAGAGCCAGGCCTTCTCTGAACCCATACCTCCTTGCACATGAATATTTATTATAGGTTTCATAACTGTTAACTGTTCCATTTTCTCCCTTTGGATCTTAAACTCCTGGAGGACAAGGATTTTATTTTATTCAAATTTTTATTCATGCAGCTTAGCACTAGCAAGTAGGCAGCCCAAGGGCTTAAACTTGGGGCTTTTTTTTTTCCAGAACATTGTTTTTGGTTTTTTTGTGTGGGGGGCTGTATCTTGTGGCTTGTGGGATCTTGGTTCCCCAACCAAGAATTGAACCCAGGCCATTAGCAGTGAAACCACAAAGTCTTAACTACTGGACCACCGAGGAATTCCCCAAAACATTTCTAAATTGGAAATTTTAATTTTTTTAATGGTTTTACTCAAGTATGATCTGCATACCATAAACATCACCATTAATACATGGTTATTCAATGTGTGTGTGTGTGTGTGTGTGTGTGTGTGTGTGTGTGTGTGTGTG
>SJYV01022790.1:51176-160869 GCA_006410875.1 Neotragus pygmaeus
ATTGTGAAATGTCCTCCGGGGAGGAGGATTTCAGGGACAGTATCACCCCAGATATTGAGAACTGTTCGGTTAGACAGTGGATTGGATAATAAAATCCCATGGGCATATGCAACTTTAAAAATATTTACTATCTCAAATTTCTCATTCTTATATCCCACACTTAAATATTCTTTATGTAAAGAACATCAGTTAAGCACTTAAGACTTCTTATTTCTGTCTCCTCCTTAAAATCCAAAAACAGGAACTGTTTTTCAGCACTCAGAGACCTAGTTTCTGTAGAGCATGACCATCAGATTTTTAATCCAAAGGTAACACTTTTGTTGGCTTAAGTGCAGTGACTAGAGTTTAGCAGTACTGGGGTTGACAGGAAGAATTAGGACATTCAGGCATGCTAAAACCAATTCAGAAATTTATGACCATATCTTTGATAATTCTAAAAGCATTAGCAGGTATGTTTAATTTATATTAAAGCAGGTTTGTTTATATTAATTATAAAACTCTAAAATTGAATCTTTAACCTTTAAGAAGTAGGTAGAAGTTATTGTGCTGAATTTTGTAATTGTTCTTAAATTTGGCTTTGAAGAACAGATTTAAAGAAATAAGTATACTGACATTTGATAGCTCAGAGCTGGTAGACTTAGAAGGAATATGCAGTCATATCTGGGTTTTGTCTTTCATTCTCTTGATGGCCCTTGTCATGTATTGTGAGTTTATCATGGATAATTTACAGGCATCATGTATTTAATAACTACATTAATCATATGATCACAAGTCATCTAATCATACAATTGGTAGCTTCTAGGAATTTCTGTTAATCTACAGTTTGAATGAAATCTCATTATCAGACCTGTAAAATATTAGTATAGTTTTTTTTTTTTTCCCCAACAAACTGACTTTTTTTAATGTCCCAGTCTATAGTATAAATTCTGATCTTGAGTTTTTCTTTTGGTGAGATGAATTTGTTTTAGCCTTTTTATTATTCCATTAATAATATGATTTTCTTCTTTCTAAGCAAATTGTTGTCTTAAAAACATCACTATTTTGTTTATTTCCTCTGTGAGGTATAAATGTGAATACATGAGGGGAAAAGATGTACTATCGACTTTTAAGTACAGTGATCATTAAGCATTTATGTCCAAAGACTTTTTATGTGTGCTTGATTCTGTTGATTTCCATTTCTTATCTTTCTCTTTTCCCCTTTTCATTACACTTAGAGAAACTTACGTAGAACAATTACAGGGAGAAAATTCTAATGACAGGAATGATAGAGCCATCCGAGTAGCTGCAAAATGGTACAATGAACATTTGAAGGATATGTCAGCAGAGAATCAGCTGCAAGTTATCTTCATAACCAACGACAGGAAAAACAAAGAGAAAGCCGTAGAAGAAGGGATACCAGCGTTCACTTGTAAGTCTCCATGTAACCAACTGTTAGTTCATGTTTGCAAATGCATGCAAAAATTATCATCAGGCCCATGGTCAGATGTTCATTTTGACTGTTTGGTATTTTCATGGTCGTATATATATTAATGTGATATGTTTGTTTGTTTGTTTTTATTTTTCAACATTGCTAAGCTAAGTGAGTTGTGCCACCAGTGGCTGTTAATTTCCCTGTCAGCATTTGGAATGGGCTTAGCAATGAAAGTTCATAGACACACTTGACCTACTGCCTCTCGGGCTTGACTACCTCAACAGAGAGGGTCCCTCCCCCCCAAAAACTGACATGTGTACTGTCACAAATAAGATAACCCATGTTCTTCTGAATCTAAGGGGGATAAAAAAACACATTTAAATTCATCAAGAACAAAAAACTTATTTTTCAGGTGAAGAATATATAAAAAGCCTAACTGCTAACCCTGAACTCATAGATCGTCTTGCTTGTTTGTCTGAAGAAGGGGTATGTTTGAGTTTTCTTTATTTTGTTTTTGAGAAGTGAAAGATTAACATAGCCGCTTTGGGATGTTAAGCTTATAATTACCAGATTTAGAAATAGGAATATCAGTGGGCAAGCTGGAATTGAAATAGGAGTTGGGGGATAACACGAATGGCTGCAATAGGCTTTTGATCAAAATGCCATCCCTGAGGTCTTGACTTCTGCAATACCATTGTTCACTGATACATCCTCAGCCACCCAAGTAGGGCCTGGCACAAGGTGGCACTATTTGTGTGATTAATCAGTGAAGGAACTCATGGCTGGCTTGTGATAAGGAGTAGGTATTTGACAAACAAGTGGTGGGCACTGGAGAGAGGGTATCCAGCTGTAGTGTTAATTCCATAGGAGGAGGGAGGGCTCATGAGAAGTAGGACAGGAAGGGAAGGGGCCAAATAGTGAGGACTCAGGAATTTATTCTGTTAGTAATTTTTAAACTATCATATAAAGGTCTCCCTAAAGGGCTGCTACTAAGAGAAGTTAGCACATAGGATTCTGGGTTCCCTACCTTATCCTCTTGGCTGAACACATTAAAAGTTGATGAGAGTGTGGCTAGGAGGAATGGAGAACAATCAGAAATGTTACTTATTTGGAAAACCACTCTAACCTGGATTTATAAGATGATACATTGTGTCTCAGCAAGATTAGAGGCAGAGGCAGGAGTAGAGGGTCACTGCAGTAGTGGATGTGAGAGGGAATCCTTAACCTTGTTTCCATGAATGTGAAGTGTGTTTGGCAATAACAATGTCATAGCATTGTTAGGGTCAGATGGTGATAATGTTCAGTTGCTAAGTTGTGTCCAACTGTTTGTGACTGCATGGACTACAGTACTTGAGGCTCCTCTGTCCTTCACTATCTCCCAGAGTTTGCTTAGGTAATAGTAGTGTTAATAAAATTCTTATCTCAGTGCCTGGCACATAATTATGGTAAATGTAAATGGTAGATACTATTAAGTTTTATATAATAGTATATTATATGTGCATCCCATCTTTATAGCGTTTTTTTTTTTCCTCTGCCTGTTTTCAACCAGCTACTTCACAAAACTAAATAGAAGTGAAAAAATAAAAGCTGGACTTTATTTTTAGAATACAGGTAATAGGATTATCCTGTCTAATGTTTATACACCAGTTGCATGCAGCTGTTTAAGTTTAATTCAGTTTACAATTCGGTTTCCCAGTTGTGCTGTTCACCTTTCAAGTGTCCAAGAGCCCCTTGTGCCTAGTGACTACCATATTGGAGATCACAAGAACACTTCCTTTATGACAGAGTTGATTTGGATAGCACTAAATGAGGTGGATAGGTCTAAATGAAGAAACAGGAAGTAATCCAACATTGATAATTCACAGTATTTGACTATATACTATGATAGAGTAGAGTAAATGTAGGATATAGTGAAACTGCAGTCAGTTCTATCATAGTACGTGTGTGTGTTCCCCAAAGTCACTGTGCCATGTAAAATTTTATATAGTGAAAACTACAGAGCTTGGGCTTCCTTGGTGGCTCAGATGGTAAAGCGTCTACCTATAAGCAGGAGACCCAGGTTCGATCCCTGGGTCGGGAAGATCCTCTGGAGAAGGAAATAGCAACCCACTCCACTACTCTTGCCTGGAAAATCCCACAGCCTGGTAGGCTACAATCCATGGGGGTCGCAAAGAATCGGACACGACTGAGTGACTTATTTTCACTTTCACTTTCACAGAGCTAAAGGGAAAATGTGATTAGGGACACACGCAGAAACTTCCTGACACAGTGAAAAGAGGGTTACCTCAATTTGAACAGAAAGTTGTTACACCAGACGAAATGGTGTGGCTAATAAAACATGGTAATCTGAAATAACCATTAGGTGTTTGAGGCATGTATGTGTGTGTGTGTGTGGATGTTTTGTGGATTCAGCTTGGTTCAGCTGGATGCAGTTCTCTGCTCTCACCTGGTAGTTTTCTAATTTACCAATTGCATTGGAACACATTTGTGTTTTCAGAACAAGCATGATAGGAGAGCTAACCAAGGCATCTAATCCAGATTTGAAATGTCAGTGCTTCCTGATAAAATTGTATCTAAGTTGAGATGGGAAGGATGTTAAAGCAAATTCCTTTGAGACAGTGACATTTTAGCTGTGTTGTATGTTAAAGGAGTTAATGACTATGGGAAGAGCATTTCATGTGGAAGGAATAGCAAGTTAAAAGGCTCTGAGGTTAGAATAAGTTGACAAGATCGAGAAATCCCTAAAAGTGTGGATGGGATGATGTGAGCAAGGGAGAAAAATGTTAGGAATGAAGTCAGAAATGTAGGCAGGGATCAGATCGTGTAAAGATGTAGTAAGTCATGGAAAAAAATTGGCTTTTAGTCCATGAGCACTGGACAGCTATTGAGCAGAATGATATACCTATTTCCCTGTTCTAAGGAGAATAAGTTAGAAGCAGAGGCCTCCAGTTAGATGGATATTTTAGTATTCCTGGGAGACAAGACAGAAAGTTGGATCATGGTAGCAGAAGTTAAGGTAGTGAGAAGTCAGATGTTGTGTGTATTTCATTGACATAAATATTTTGCTGATTTTAGGATTTAGTGATAGATGGGGCTGTGAGGGTACAATTAGTTAATCAGTTAACTATTTTAATAGGCCATATCATTAATCTGTTTAATAGGTCATGTTCATGGTAGGTTTAATAAGTCCATATTTATTTTTAATAGTTCATGTTTATATGATGGTGAGGATGTTATAGTACAGGGGTGAATTTGATTCCAGAGAGAGAATAGCAAAGTTCTTGAGTAGAGGAGAGGAAGTGGTGGATAGATGCTCATAGGTGAGCAGATTCAGCCTGGAGCGAGTCTCTATTGATTGCTTTCGATTCTCATTGTGGAGGTGGAGGTCCCTTATCTGAGAATAAGGAAGGAAGACAAGGAACTTGGAGAGTTAAGCAGAAGAGAAAGTATGAAATGATCTCCTTGTAAGATGGGAAATTTAGGAAGTGTAGACGTCTAAAGGAGCCAAGCAGTTAGGTTATTGGATATTGGAGGTCTCAGAGGATCCTGGAAGGGATTGTGGTGGATCTACGCTAGGTCCCAGCCTACCTCTGTCTAACTGCCTTAGCTGTTTAAAATAATCTAAGTAAAAATAGCTTGTCTTGTGCTTTCAGGAACCACAATCTTCTCATACATTTGAGGTTTCCTATTACCCTTTATATACTTCTGCCCACTCAGTTGATCACATAGCTACACACCTTCATTCGAGAAGGCCTGGATGGGGTTGGAGGGGTACATAGAGTTTTTTCTTCGGTGACTGATACCAAAATGTAATGAAATGGAAATGTTTGTGTATATTGCCTTAAGAATAAAAAGCATTTTTTTCTTACTGTGCTATGTTCTTTTAAATTCCTAAGAGTTATATATACTGTAACATGGATGGTTGTTTTAAATAATACCTGATAGTGATAATAGTTGTATATGGAGCATACCAAAGACTCACATACTAACTATCTCTTGGTTTGCTTATTTCACAGAATGAAGTAGAAAGTGGAAAAACAATATTTTCAGAACATCTTCCGTTAAGTAAGCTACAACAGGGCATCAAATCTGGCACATACCTTCAAGGGACATTTCGAGCCAGCAGGGAAAATTACTTAGAAGCTACAGTATGGGTCCATGGCGATGATGAAGACAATAAAGAGGCAAGTGTGTACATGAGTTCGTTTCACACTAAAATATTTTCTGTTCATTTTTTTCTTTCATATGTGTTTCAGATTTTTGTACAAGAATTTAAATTTGCTTTATCCTCCTAGTTTGTGAGCTTGAAGTAAGTTATGTGAGAGGTCACAGATGATAGAATTAATCATTCTTTCAAGAAACTGCTTATTGAAGAAAAGAACTTTGTATTAACCCCTTTTAAGAGAATACAAATATAATCAATCAAAAACAAACCCCACTATGGTGCCTCTACTTTCTGCATTATGATCTATTATGGGAAATACCATTTACCTAATGTATAATTGCTCCAGAGGGCTTCCCACACTTTAAAGCAAACAGCAGTCATTTTGGGGTGCTGACTATTTGCCAAGTACTTGTCTTAGTGCTTTGAATGCTGCATTTCATTTAATTTTCAACTCTGCCTATAAAAGTAGGCACTCTTTTGTTTTACCAATCAGGACCCTGAGATTTAGAGAGATTAAAAATTCTGTTATTAATGTAAGAGTTATGTGGAACACATGAACACAACTCCTATTTTCTGACATTGTTTTTTCTGTTTGATACTGAGAAATTTAGAGGGCAGAGGAAAGGGACACTATGAAGGAAGAAAAAATATAAAGGAAGGAAAATAGACATAGAAACATCAGAATATATCTCAACTTCTTTAGGGCAACCTTCCCATTATTATACTGCCTTTGAAAATATCTGGGCATGTGTTCTTTGCTATTCACACAGATAATCTTACAAGGACTTAAAAATTTAAACCGAGCTATTCATGAAGATATTGTGGCTGTGGAGCTTCTTCCCAAGCATCAGTGGGTAGCACCATCTTCTGTGGTTTTACAAGATGAAGGTCAAAACGAAGATGATATAGAGAAAGAAGAGGAGAGAGAACGCATTGTATGAAACCAAACAGGTTTTATTTTTTGTCTGTGTAGCTTTGATTAATTTGTTAATGTATTAGCTTCGGAGAAAATTAAATGAAACCGTTTTGGAGAAAGTTAAATGAAACAGGTTTCATTGCTTTCAGATTTATGGAATAAAATTATAGTTCTGTAGGTTTGATGTATGTCATATACATAGTTGATTTCTTTTCCTCTAAGTTAAGTCTTTTAAATTAATGTCTTACTTTGCTCAAATAAACAGGTTGAAATACGAAATACAAAAAGACTTAACTTGAGTATGAAACTTGAACTCTGACATTCAGGTATATGATCTAGCTGAATTAGGTTTAAGTAAATAAATTTTTTTTTTCTTTTACAGATTTAAAATTTTCCAAAATGCTTTTATGCAATGTTTAAAATCTCCTCAGCATAATAGATGTACTTCTAGGCCCTTAAAAATAGGTCTGTTTAATAATTCCTTCTCTGTTACCATATTTATTATGATGAGAATCCTTTCTGTTGTTTTTTGTGACCTAAAGTCTACCTGATAGGTATTTTTCCATTTTAGAATTATAAGAATGATATGAGTAGTTGGAATTCACAGAACATTAGTAGTTCTTCTCTTTATATGAATTATAATCACTACTTTGGAGTCTTACTATAGCATTATCTTTACAAGGTCCAGGACATAGAGTATTAGAGGTGAAATACCATAGGGTTCTTTTGCTATTTCTAGTAAGAACTATTATATATTTGGGTTTATATTTTGAGTAAGACAAGCATTTAAAGATACATCTCTTTTTTTAAAATGAATTAATAAGTACCACTCTGCTCATTACTGGAAACTACTAAAATCCTATTAATTACCAGACCTGTGCATGAGCATATGCGTCTGTATATATCAGTAAATCCTCACATTAAAACTGAAGAGTTGGGTTCTCACATATTTATTCAGTTTTCTCTTTTTTTTTTTTTTGGTAGTGTTTTATTATAGAACTATTTTTGTGGTTTTGTTTGGCATGCTCTTGCTTAGAATCTTGAAGCATCAAAATTCCATAGTTTTATGTCATAATTTACTGCCTGAAAAAGTATTAGTATCTGTATTCTAATTTTGAAGGGAAATTGTCTGATTACCCTTATAGGATAGATAACTGAAGGTTTTTGCTTTTATTTTTACGTATCAGCTTAAGACTGCTGTAAATGAAAAAATGTTAAAGCCTACAGGCAGAGTTGTTGGGATAATAAAAAGGAACTGGAGACCATATTGTGGCATGCTTTCCAAGTCTGATATTAAGGAGGTGAGTAAAGAGCATGTTGCTATGTAATGGAAAATGATGTACATTGAACAGAATTTAGAGGCCTCACCTTGCCCCCATCCCCAGCCTTTTGTGTGTAAATTCTTTTTTCCTAATGTTCTCTAGTCAAGAAGACATCTCTTCACTCCTGCTGATAAGAGAATCCCTAGAATTCGGATAGAAACCAGACAGGCCTCTACATTAGAAGGACGGAGAATTATTGTTGCTGTTGATGGTTGGCCAAGAAATTCCAGATATCCAAATGTAAGCTTGAAATAATAATTTTGTGTTAGACTATTTAACTAAAACTTTAGGAATAAAGTTGCTTCTTTTACTGAAAATAGAGTCTGTCTTTATATAAAATGCATGCTGAAATTTAGGAGTATTAAGTAGTACATCCAATCTGAAAATTAATCCTAGGAAATTCCAATGTAAATCACTTGGTTAATTTTACTCAGACATCCTAACAAGTAATTTTTGGTGACAGTAACTACAAAATTAGTGTTTGAGACCTAAGTAGATTCTAGTAAACAAATTTTGAAGCTAGGATATTTGAAGCAACTTTTAAACTTGAGAGATAATAGGAACTAAACAAAGACCTTGTTTTGTGAGAACTGACCTCTCAGAAAGTCTCCACCATAAATCACTTGAGAAGTCTTGTCATTTTTAGCTTTAATTTACGTAATGATCATTTTTAAGAATTGTGGAGAAAATTTAGAAATACTAGAGTGGTAATGGAAAATGTTCAACCATTTAGTGTGATAATAGAATATAAGTTAATAAACAGAAAGCTGTAAAATACACCGGTCTTATAATGCTCTTTGGTTTTAGGGACACTTTGTGAAAAATCTAGGTGAAGTGGGAGACAAAGAGACTGAAACAGAAGTTTTGTTACTTGAGCATGATGTTCCCCATCAGGCTTTCTCACAGGCTGTTCTTAGCTTTCTACCAAAGATGCCCTGGAGCATCACTGAGAAGGTATGTTGAAAAGAATTCCCAGTGAGTTTATTAATTACTAGTATCTGAGCTGCTAGTTTTATTTGATTTCTGTATGTGTTTTTTAAAAGCCATGTAGAAACCTTATTCCCCCTCCTCCCTTGCATTTAGTTTACTACAGAATGCTTAGGTTATCACGAAAATCATTTACTTTACTAAAGGACAGACTTTTCTAGGGGACAGACACTGGCTGATATCACATTTTCCAAAGGCAAGGGATTCACAAATTATAAATCATGAAGTGTTGTTATCACTGAGAAATAAAGCTACTTTTTATTGTAATTATTGTTGATTTTATAGAGCTGTGTTACATCTGTACCACCAAAATTGTTTTTTATTTTTTTAAAATGTGGCATTTTCAGGACATGAAAAACCGAGAAGACCTGAGACATCTGTGTGTCTGTAGTGTGGACCCTCCAGGATGTACTGATATAGACGATGCTCTCCATTGTAGAGAACTTGAAAATGGAAATTTGGAGGTATTTGTAATTACGATGACATTCTATTCAAAGATAGTTCTGGTCTTGAATTAATTTTCTTTTGACCTGTTGTAGAATTTGTGAATTATTCATGTCAGGTAAAATCTGTTGTAGCTGCAGAGACTCATGGGCATGAAAAAGCTGAAATGGTAACTGACTGGCTGCGCCTTTTCCTTTTAGCCAAATTTCTTCTCATTGGAATTCCTTTAGTACATTTACCCAGTTAAGCATGTTGACATCCTTTTTATCTTTTTTAAGGTTGGTGTTCATATTGCTGATGTTAGCCATTTTATTAGGCCAGGAAATGCTTTGGATCAAGAGTCAGCTAGAAGGGGAACAACTGTATATCTTTGTGAAAAGGTAAATGTGTTAAGTTTAAAGTGGAATTTTGATACATCTTTTCTATCATCTGTTTTATTCTTAATAAAGTCATCTGAGGTGTTTCCTGAGGAAGGGAGAGCCTCAGTATTTAGCGAAATATGAGTAATCACTTTGCTAATTGTGTAGTTTGTCATAATCATGGGCACTTTTGGATTCCGAAAGTTTAGAATAGTATATGAATTAGCTAAAGGACATACACAGAATAAGGCAACCTTAAATCAGTGAAAATATTGCAGTGTTTTTTGTTACTTAGCCAAATAACAAGTAGATGTAGTTGATATGAGTTGTTGTGAAGTGTCAACTTGTCTTTGAGTAATTAATATATTTTCCAATTTTTTATATATAGTTAAGTCATGAATCTATTCTGTCACAATTACTATTTCTTCATTGAGTGTGCTCCCAGAAACTTACAGAGAAAAATTGTGAGAGTAGAAGGGAAAGTCAAGCTTAATTAACTGTCAGAGTTATTCTGTGTACCTTTTTCCCCTAAGAATTCATTGTTTCTCTTTTTTAAGGATGTTGAAAACACCATGCAGTTTGTGTGAAACATTGGAGGAGGGTCCCCTTGTAGAGTTATTAGGGCTTGTATCTGCTATCTAGTACAAACATTTTGTACAGAGCAGAGATTTCAAACTTTCAGGGCACAGTTAGGTGTGTAGTGTAGAGAACTTAAAACTGACATGAAATCCAGTTTTTTTTTCATTGCTTTTTTTTTTTTTTTTTAAGTCACTCAGTCCTATCCAACTCTTTGCAACCTCATGGGCTATACAGTCCATGGAATTATATAGGCCAGAATACTGGAGTGGGTAGCCTTTCCCTTCTCCAGGGGATCTTCCCAACCCAGGGATTGAATCCAGGTCTCCCATATTGCAGGCGGATTCTTTACCAGCTGAGCCACCAGGGAAGCCCAAGAACACTGGTGGGTAGCCTATCCCTTCTCCAGGGGATCTTCCCAACCCAGGAATTGAACCAGGGTCTCCTGCATTGCAGGCAGATTCTTTACCAACTGAGCTATCAGGGAAGCCTGTTGCTTCCCTCTTGTAAAAATTGTGTGTAGCTACTTCTCTAGAAATAGACTTGTTTTTTAATTTCACATTGTCTCAATTCAGTTTACAGAGGGCTTCCCCCACCCCGCTTAGAACATCAGTGTTATTTGAGAATAGAACCTTAAATAAATGTATGGATATAGCTCAGTAATCTGCTACTCTTATTTTATCTGTTTCAGAGGATTGACATGGTTCCAGAGTTGCTTAGCTCTAACTTATGTTCCCTGAGATCAAACGTTGACAGGTATATATGCACATGTCTTCATAAAAACACAGTATTTACTACTATAACCTTTAACAAATACTGTCTTACTTTTGTCCATAGGTTGGCATTTTCATGTATTTGGGAAATGACTCACAATGCTGAAATCTTAAAAACGAGGTTTACCAAAAGTGTCATTAATTCTAAGGTTGGTTTCATGTTAAATATTTCATGTTGCACATCTTTTTTACTTTTAACAATGTTCTAGATTGTTTTTTAAAAGTTATGCATATTAAAAAGTTTTTCCCCAGTATTGCCACTAAATCTTGTTGTTTTCAGTCATCTGCTTAATTTTTGATGTTATCTAGAAATGAGATTATGTGGCAATTTTTCTGTCACCAGAAACTTAGAAAGCCTGTATGCTTAGGTGACCAAGTAGATTCTTTTAGCCCTAATGTAGGAATTTCAGTATTTGAAGTTATCCCAATTTATGACTGGTTAGTATTTTAAAAGATGGTGTGTACATCATCTTCTTGCTCCTCACATTTTTTCACTGAAATGATATAAGCCACAGTTGAATTCTAGTAGAACTAGTCTGAAATTGATGTTCAAACAGAATGGAGTCAGATTACATTTCTCACTCCTTTTCTTCTTTTGTATCTTTCATCCGATTTCCTTATGTTCTCATTTTGCTCTAAATCTTCCTCTGATGTCTGCAAAACCCTCTTTTTCCAGTGATCTATTTTCTAAGTTTACCTTCTTTTTCCTTCCCTTTAACATCTTTCTTTTCTGATTAGCTAGTGGTTGGAAATAAAGCTTAGTGTGAAACTGACAAGGAGTCATGTGTGAATGATTTAAACTTTCCTAGGTTTGTATTTTTAAATAAGGTGAGTTTATAATTATCCCAAAGTTGGTTAGTGTTAGCAAAATTTTATATGAAAAAAACTTAGTAAACATGTAACATAAAACATTTTTAGACAAGGAACTCTTAGCTCCTAGTAGATAAGTTGGTTCTCCCGAGAATCTATCCTGGTCTGCATCACCTAACTCTTTTTACTATTCCTGATTTTTACTCATAAAACTATTTTTTTTAAAAAAAGGCTAAAAAATGGCATTTTTCCATGAGGAGGGAAATATAGGAGCAGAGCAGAAAGCTGTTTGTTTATTTGGATTGTACTGGAAATTAATCTTTTCTACTATGATTTTCTTAGATTAAATACTTAATTTGGGGTATTTACTAGATTTCCTATAAAACATGATGTCTCGATTCTTACGGTTTTATTATTTGCTGTGTGTAAGGAAGTACTGGTCATCTGGAAATGATTTTACTTTATAGTCATTATCAAAAAATAATCTAACCTTCCTTTTATCTTATTTTAACTTTTCCTAAGTATTTATGCATTAAAAGAACAATGAAAGAAATGAGAATTTAACAGTTCTACCATTTAATTTTGTTTTAATGTAAGTTTGCTTATGTAGTGTAATGCATCAGATAAGAGTTAATGAACCAGAAATCATCGGTGTGGAATATAAATATTATAACTAGGAATCTCTTTTGTTATTGATTTTAAGTTTTCTGAAATCATGGATATTTTATAGTGGAAACATAAATTTTCAAAAGTAAACCAGATTTTATAAGCATTTGTACTAATATATGGTTTCTTTTTTAGGCTTCCCTTACATATGCTGAAGCTCAGATGAGAATTGATTCAGCAGCCATGAACGATAATATTACTACTAGTCTCCGTGGACTAAATAAACTAGCTAAAATTTTGAAAAAAAGAAGAATTGAAAAAGGGTACATTTCAAAAATATTAAGATTTATTTTAATTCTCCTATCCTGCCATTAATGATAACTTGTGAACTCTTTATGAAGTGTTTATCTTGGTCAATGATGAATTATTTAATAGGCTGAGTAGGGACTCTTAAGTAGATACATTCTATTTCTTCTAGCTACCTATTTAAATCTTAGCAACTTCATTCTGGACTGATGTTTGTTCAGGAGTTCTGTTATGTTGAAGACCTTGATATGTCTGAATTAAAGATCTTAAAGAAATTGTAGGAAGGGAAGATCTTCTTGAGACTTTTTATGGCTTGTTCCTGATTTTAACTAGAAATGAATTTCAAGACTGAACGTTTTTTCTCAGATGTTTCAATAAAGACACATGAAATCCTTCTTGCACTTAGAGTTGGAAGAGATTTTTAGAGCATGTTTAATCCAACATCTTCAGTTTTTAAATGATTAGGGGTTACATTGAAGCAGTCTTACCAAAGATCTGATCACTAGTGGCAGATTCACATCTTTTAGCTGTTATCTCATGGCATTTGCTTGACTGCAAAGGAGTTTTAAGGAATTATCCACATACCCAAATCTGTTGAAGTAGTCAGAAGAAATTTGGTTCTTGAGAAACATCATCAAGTGTCAGAGTAAAGCAAGTACGTGAGCCTTTGATATGTTGGTCTCTGGATGCCCTTGCCCGTCCAAAGTGGAGTCACAAGTGGTTACTGAAAGTGGTTTTGCTGGGTTGTGCAAACTCTAGATCTCTGTTTTCATAAGATGTGCATATTAAAGCTAAAATTAAAGAAGATTAAAAATTGAGTTCCTGAGTCACACTAGGCATATTCCAAGTGCTCAGGAGCCACATGGTAGGCTGGTGGCTACCAAATTGAATAGGGTGGATTGAGACCATTTTCATCCCTGCAGGACATTCCATTGACAATGGTGTTCTAGGTATTTATGCTGAGCCACCCCTACCTAACTCTACTCATATTTCAGTTTCCTGGGAATTTTCTTATGATCCTAAATACTAAACTTGAAACTAATTTGAAAAGAAATTGAAAGGAAAATTTGGATACAGTAAAACCCAGTGAAAACTTTGTTACTCAAATTTGTCATTAAGATGTAAATAAGATGACTATAATTAGATTTCTTTTGTAATGCAAAACAATACATTTTACATTGTATTCATTTATTGAAGGTTTACAGTATGCTAGGTGTCAGAAGAAGGTTTCTTGTAAAAGCAAAGTGAATAAAACCAACTGAAACTGTTTTGGCAGTTTTAAAATAAGAGATGTAGATTTGTATCTATAATGTAAATTGTGATTAGGACAGAAAAGCTATTTATTTAATTTGAAAAACGCTCTGTACTTCTCGTTTTGAAAATAGATACTCATCTACTGGTAAAACCTATCATTGAGTCTTCTCAGAAAGCAATCAGTTAAAAAAAATAGTTATCTTTCACCTTCTTAAAGGATATGTTTTGTCTTAAATTATATCTGTCATATGTCTATCTTAAAGGATAAGAGTTATGTTTTAAATGTTCTGTGAAGAAATAAATAATCAAAATATGATTAGTGTACCTTGCTCTTTAGATCAAGCTGTATTAACACATTAATTGTAGTGTAGAACCTTGTTGTATTGCTCAAGTTATTTGTCATGGAAAGAAAGACATATTTGTCAGATTCCCTCTCTAGTATTCCTTCTATAGTTCTTGCAGTAAAAGTGAGTCAGGGAAAAAAGGACTTGGAATCCCACTTGCCCCAAACTCATCTTTTCCCCTTCTTTCTGATTGTCCAAAGTTACCCAGCCTCAATAAAATTCTTAGTTTCTGGTTGATTTGGAGCTGACTGGATGCAGATAGGTTCATGATGTGTAGAACCACATTATGCTTGCCTTGTGGGAATATACTTTTCAAAGAAGAACTTGCCAAATCTTTAAATGAGCTGTGCATGTAAAGCACTTAGCCTGGTATATTATCTGACACGTAGTACTCAGATACTAAAAGCCATCAGTATCTGTAATGTGAGTTGTGGTTTATCAGTCTCCTCATTGGCTGGTTGAGTGTATGTGGGAGATACTTTTGAACTGAGGGTCTTTTGGTGCTACTCATTTACCCAGGGCAGCTTCCCTTTTGCCTCTTTCCACCATCCTTCACCCTTCCTGTAGTAAGTAAGTTCTTTATGAAACTTATCAAACCCTCTCATTTTGGGTACAGAAGACATTCTTTATCCTGAGAAATACAAGGACTCATTTTGTTGTATTGCTGTTGTCGTGCCTTTTAAAATTGATTTTAGAACTGTAAACTATTAGACCATCTGTGAAAATATAAAGGAACATAAAAGTTAGCAGGTGGTTATAAAGCTTTCAAAAGAGAAACTGTCACATGCTTGCTTTAATCATTTCTGTTTTAAGAGTCACTTCCAGAGTTATATCTGTTACTGCTCACATAACTGATTCACCTCCTTATTTTATTTAGGGCTTTGACTCTTTCTTCTCCAGAAGTTCGATTCCACATGGACAGTGAAACTCATGATCCTATAGATCTGCAGACCAAGGAACTCAGGTATGCAATTTTTTTGATGGGTAGTTGGTAAGATTATTATTTTAATATAATATCTAGTGTATATATTAATAAAACATTTGTACCCCCAAATATCTATTTTAGTGGAGTTATGATTTCTGTAGAGAAAAATAAATATGATTTTACTTTCTAGTCTCATCTAAAACTCAAATACCTTAGTTGTATTATAAAAGAAAACTTGCCAGCTTCATTTGTCTTAATGTGTGGTGTATTAGAACGTGACTAGTAACAGTTATGGTAAGTAAAAGAGAATTGCCCTCATTAATTTCTCAAGTATTTAATAGAGAATAATAGGGAATATACTGTGATAGGACAGACCTAGGCCAAAACCCTGGAGTCTGAAGTCACACTGCCTCAATTTGGATCCCATTTCTGCCAATGACTCCAGACAAAGTATTTGACCTCTTTACACCTCGATTTGTAAGTAAAATAGAATTGGTAGTGGTACACACTCATAGGGTGTTGTGAAGAATAGTCAGAGGTTAAGCCTTGTTATTGTTTTATTGATTTGGGTTAAGGTTTAGGAGGCAAGGGCTTCTCTGGTGGCTCAAACAGTAAAGAATCTGCCTGCAATGCAGGAGACCTGGGTTTGATCCCTAAGGCAAGACTGAATTTGATTAAGTCACAGTTAGGCCTCTTTCCATACCTTTTATATAAGGTGATTCTGAAATTAAGCATGCATTTACACTTTTCTAGCAGGTGACAAGGATTAAAAATGGGATTATACTAAAGTTTGTTAGTTAGGACCAGTGTGTGCTTTACAGCTTTAGAGCTACAATTTAAAAATACCTTTGAGTGAACTATGCAGATAAGTCTAATGTTAGTATGAACAGTATACCCACTACCAAGGGCTCTTTTGAGGAAAATCTTGAATCTTGTTTTATCAAAGTAGAACATCAACCATTTCTTCTTACCAAGAATAAAAACCACATTTCTAAGAAATTGTCCCCATAGTTTTAAAGACATGTTTAGAGGTCTTCCTAATTAAAAAAAAAAAAAAAAATTAACATACTTCATGAGTCTTGTCAAGAAGTTATGTTGTTAAAGAAGGAAACATGAATGACAGATTAATAATGCATATTCAGTAACTTGGGAGAAAGCACTATTAAACAGAACACAGGGGCTTACCTGGTGATCTAGTGGTTAAGAATCTGCCTGCCAATTCTGGGGGCACGGGTTTGATCCCTGGTCTGGGAAGAAGATTCCACATGCCTTGGAGCAGCAAAGCCCATGTTCCACAACTGCTGAAGCCTGCTCACTGTAGAGCCCATATTCTGCAATAAGAGAAGACAATCAGAACGAGAAGCTTGCGCACCACAAAAAATAGTAACCCCTGCTCATTGCAGCTAGAGAAAACCTGCTCACAGCAATGAAGACCCAGTGCAGCCAAGCAAATAAATAAAATTATTTTTAAAAGCCAAAAAATCATTTACTAATATTTTGTATACAAAAATCATTTACTGTGTTTGATGAAAAACAGTATCAAATTAGTTAAGAGTTTTGAAGTCAAGTCATAATGGGCCCAGATCCTGTTACACTGGTAATTCTGACCTTTAGCAAGAGATTAATGTTACACATCTTTAGTTTTCTCATCTACAAAATAGGACTAATGTCTAAACTCATATGTATATACATGCACACAAACCACAATGTAAATAGCACTTATAGCACAATGCCTGGGACATAATAAGCACCCAAAATAACTATTTTAAATATCTTTTCATTTGGGGAATTTGTTGGTGAAAGTTTCACTTTTTTTGAAGCCAATATTGACATGACCTAATGCGAAAAGTTGACTCATTGGAAAAGACTCTGATACTGGGAGGGATTGGGGACAGGAGAAGAAGGGGACGACCGAAGATGAGATGGCTAGATGGCATCACTGACTTGATGGATGCGAGTCTGAGTGAACTGCGGGAGTTGGTGATGGACTGGGTCTGGCATGCTGCGATTCATGGGGTCGCAAAGAGTCGGACACAACTGAGCGACTGCACTGAACTGAAATAGCAAGAAGAGATAAGAAAGCCTTCCTCAGTGACCAATGCAAAGAAATAGAGGAAAACAACAGAATGGGAAAGACTAGAGATCTCTTCAAGAAAATTAGAGACACCAAGGAACATTTCATGCAAAGATGGGCTCAATAAAGGACAGAAATGGTATGGACCTAAAAGAAGCAGAAGATACTAAGAAGAGGTGGCAAGAATACACAGAAGAACTGTACAAAAAAGATCTTCACGACCCAGATAACGATGGTGTGATCACTCACCTAGAGCCAGACATCCTGGAATGTGAAGTCAAGTGGGCCTTAGAAAGCATCACTATGAACAAAGCTAGTGGAGGTGATGGAATTCCAGTTGAACTGTTTCAAATCCTGAAAGATGATGCTGTGAAAGTGCTGCACTCAGTATGCCAGCAAATTTGGAAAACTCAGCACTGGGCACAGGTCTGGAAAAGGTCAATTTTCATTCTAATCCCAAAGAAAGGCAATGCCAAAGAATTCTCAAACTACCNGAGCTAGAAATAAATTCCCTTTTTGTTTTTGCATTGTCGTGGATGTCTTGTTTTCTCAGTTTTGGGGACTTGGACTGCGGGCATAACAGTACATGAATACTGGAAAAACCACAGCTTTGACTAGATAGACCTTTGTTGGCAGAGTGATGTCTCTGCTTTTTAATATGCTGTCTAGGTTTGTCATAGCTTTTTCTTCCAAGGAGCAAGCGTCTTTTAATTTCATGGCCGCAGTCACTGTCTGCAGTGATTTGGGAGCCTATTCATGCCCTTTTAAGAAGAAACACCACAGATCTTGCTCCCCTTTTCTCTACCATGGGAACAGTGCGAAGATGGCTGTCTGTGAGCCCAGGAGGGTCTTCCCAGATCCCCACCCATGCTGGCCTCCAGAACTCATCTTCCTCTATCATTTAGCAAGTGGTGGAGAGTAGAGGCTGGGATTTAGCATGATTGTACTGAGGGCCTGGCAGCCAGGACTCCTTTCCATCTCTCCCGTTCACTCTGGGCCAGGAGTTACATCATGTTCTCAGTCCCTGTTTTGGCCAAAGACAACCACCTCGTTGCCATAAGAAAGGTCCTCCTTCATGCAAAGCTCAGGGGCTGAAGAAAATGGAATCAGGAAACTTGGGCCACTTTAAGGAATTATCACTTACAACAATAAAACTTATCCCCAACAAAGAAAACATTTAATCAAAATTGGCTTGATGGAAGATGCTGGATTTCAATCAGGATTCTGATGAAATGTTACAATCTGTTTGCCAAAATATGATTTTCAAAGACATTGAAAGGGAAACTTCAAAAAATATTTTGATTTGCTTCATTTGGGGCTTTCTAAATATTTAATGTCTAAAACCTTTCAGATTATTGATTCAAAATGATGTTTATTTCCAACAACTTATGTTTAGTTTTTGCCATTTATAAACATTCAACAAAATTAGCCTCATGTGGTACTTAATATTGTTGGTAATTGCTGTGAGTGTTTTTCCCTTAGAATTCTAGCATTAAGTCATAAGAGGATGATGAAAAGGAAGGCTAATGTAATTCAAAGGGCGTAAAACCTCAGAGTTGATCCTAGGAAGTTTCTATACTTCTCTCTCCCATGGGGAAGCCCTCTAACAGTTTCTGCTGAATTCATTGTAAAGCTATGGAGGGGAATGAACCTAAATTCAATCTCAGTATTCCATCCAGCCTGGCCGCTCAGGCTAACAGCATCTCAAAGTGCAGATAACACGCTGATGCTCACGGGTCCCCCTTAGCAACAGGATTACCATGGAAACACATTGTAACTCACTGAGAGGAAGCAAGCAAGAGTAGGAGGGGTGAGGAATTTCTCATTGAAATAATTACAGTGGGCCTCAGTGTGTTTAAGAAATGAATACACCATGACTTTTCAAAAAGAATTTCCTTTTCATAGCATGTTTGTGACAAGTCCTGCTTACAAACAGTTTAGCTCAAATGCTTACTATGTTAAATCTAAATAATACTATATTTATGAAAAACATGTTTGGAAAGCTCTTGGTGGTAGATTATCTCTTTTAGGATATGGAGTGTCGTGTGCATTTCAAAGTTTGTCCAGACATGAACTTCCTATGAAGGGGACTGACTGGTTATCTAAGAGGCAGAAAAGATGTATGTGAAATCTATTTTTTTACAGAATTAAGGATTTGATAGGATTTTATATTAATTGAATGTGTGCTGTTTATGCTTTTTATTCAATATTCTATATAACGAATTATCACTTTTTTGAGTTGGATTATATCAGCACTGTAACTAGCGCTGAGCCTTCTGAATATCTGATCGTTTGAGATGTTCTTGGATTGCTATGAAAGATTTTGTTTCTATTTAGAAAACATTACATGCTTCTCTGAATCAGAACTAAAAGAATAAGAAATGTATTTAATAAATTATTCCTAAAGATTCTTTGTAGTGAAGACCTGATTTTTATTTTAAAAAATTAGCCTTTTATTCTGGTGAAAAATGTATATGTGTTCATGGTAAAACTTTTAGAAATTATTTAATAGCACAAAGACAAGTATGAAGATTTCCCAGAAATCTCCTGGTGAGAGACACTCATCCTCAAGGTTAAGCACTCTTCCTTGAATTCTTTATTTTTAGGTGTATGCATTTTTTTTATAGTAATTGTGGTCAGGACAGTACTCAGGAGAACTCCATTTAACATACAAAGCATTCATGGGAAGTTCTTCAGCTGAGAAGAAAAACTAAAGCACAAGGCATGCAGCTTGATTGACATACAGAGAGATTAATTCTTCCCTCAAGAAAGATGGTACTCCATGGGGAAATTAATTAAAGTGCTCACTATGGAAACTCCATTTTAAAATTGATTCTGGCTGTGCTGTTAACTTCGGAAGGTGATTTTCCAAGATTCCTGCACCTGGGGAGGTGCTTGCAGGTTGGAACTGCTCAGTTGCCTGGAGCAGGTTTTCCACTCTGCTAACCTGGGTGAGCACTGAACTAGGTGCCTGATACATCTCTATTACTGTCTATCGAGTTGTAGTTTTCGTCTATTTTGATGTAACAATGTCCGGAGTTTTCTAAGACCCAGGACCTTAGAACCAATACATTATATTAAGACAGTAGTGAGGAAAACATCTAACAATATAACTCTCTGAAATAATAGCATTGTTTACATACTGTGATGAAAATACAGTGAAATTGAAATCCTTCCACATCTAGGGATCCTGGATGTGGACTTTTTTGTTGTTGCTGATTTTCACTGTATTAACCACTGCAATGCTTTAGTAGAGCTGAGAACCATGAGAAGGGGCATTCTGGAGGCCGCAGGGTGCCATGTCCATGGCTTCTGGGAGTTTCTATGAGCTGTCATCTGAATATAGAATACTGAGACCTCAATCTAGAAACTAAGGGCTAGGCTAGAGTCTGAAAATCAGGTAGTGATAGAATTTTCACTAGATTAATCGGTGGTTGGATTCCTTTTTCTTTGAAGAGAATTTGGAAGCAGGTTGCATTACTATAGACATTTTATAGGAGACGAAAGTTACTTGAATATCACTATGTGTAGCAAAGAAAGTGCTTGAGGCAATTTATTCTTCTCCCGTGTTTGCCAGCAACAAGGCAAAAGAGCACTTTTTCCAGAAACCTTTTTACTGTGGTAAAATACACCTAGCACAAAGTTTGTCATTTTAACCATTTTTAAGTGTACAGTGAAGTGGCGGTAAGTATATTCACAATGTTCTCTACAGATCGCCACCATCCGTTTACAGAACATTTTTATCACCCAAACCTAACCTCCAACCCATTAATCACGAACTCTTTGTTCCCCTCCTCCTAGGCCCTGGCGGCTACCATTCTAATCTCTGTCTCTGGGAATTCGACCACTCTCAGTACCTCATTTAAGTGAAATCATAGAATATTTGTCCTTTTGGTGACTGGCTTACTTTACTTAAAGGAGTGTCTTTAAGGTTCATCGATATTGTAGTATGTGTTAGAGTTTCTTTCCTTCTTAAGGTTGCATAGTATTTCATTTTATAGATATACTGTATTTTGTTTATCCATTTATCCATTAATGCTCACATGGTTGCTTCTACTCTTTGGCTATAATGATGCTATTGTGAACACAGGTGTACAAACATCAGCTCAAATTTCAGCTTGTATTTATTTTTATTTGTTGGCATATACCCAGGAGTGGAATTGATGCATCATATATAGTTCTGTGCTGTGCTTAGTCGCTCAGTCATGTCCAGCTCTTTGCAACCCCATGGACTGTAGCCCGCCAGGTTCCTCTGTCCATGGGGATTCTCCAGGCAAGAATACTGGAGTGGGTTGCCATGCCCTCCTCCAGGTGATTTTCCCAACCCAGGGCTCAAACCCAGGTCTCCTGCATTGCAGGGCAGATTCTTTACTGACGGAACCNGTGTCAGTGAAGAAGAGGAAGATTAGATTGAGGTTTCTTCACCATGTTATGCTTTTACTCACCTGTTTTTCCCATTTTGCCTTACTTTATTTAGATACCGGGAATAAGCGTTTCTGCTGATACTTCAAACATGGACATTAATGAACCAGAGAGAAAGAAGAAGAAGCTTCAAAAATAGCTACAGTCAACAACAACAAAAAACTTCAAGGATTGGTTTCCTTTAAAACAAATAGAATCTTGAGAGAACACTTGTAAATCTAAGAAGTGTGTGATATAGTTTGTTACTTCTAAGTACATTTTAATAATTTTTAAAATTTGCATTTTTATTGAACCATTGACTGTGTCTGTCCCATCATACTGCTTCCTTTCAGGATTAAAGAACTATTTATGCAGAAAAACTCAATTGAATAACCATCACTTATATAGTGATAGTGACAGGACAGCAACTGAGGGATCTGTGAAGATCACTGAAAGGGAGCACTCACCTGCTCACTGAAGAGGAGATGAGTTTTGCATAATTTGATTATCTACTATTGACAGAAAAAAACTAATTTTCCTATGGTGAAAATACAACATTTTTAGAAGCAAGGAACAATCTAAGTCTTGAAAGCTGTCACTGTATGGGCTGGCAATTTTTAGATTTCAAGACAATGAAGCCAAGAGCTGTCAGGGAATTCAGCATTTAATTTCCTCTGCCGTCTTTAATTTACCTCATATTAGGACGCCCCAGGTGGCATAGTAGTAAAGAATCTGCCTGCCAGTGCAGGAGACTCAAGAGACGTGGGTTCAGTCCCCAGGTTGGGAAGATCCCCTGGAGGAGGAAATGGCAACCCACGCCAGTATTCTTGCCTGGAAAACCTCACGGACAGAGGAGTCTGGTGGGCTACAGTCAATGGGGTGCGGGTTGGAGGGGAAGGGTCACAATGAGTCGAACATGACTGAGGAACTTGTACACACATGGCCACAACTTACATTGTATTCCTTTACTATTAAAAACCTGCATTTTATTAGTGGCCCGTAAACAGATGTGACTGGGAAATTGGTAAAGGAGGGTGAAGTAGAATATTTTGATCTGACTGGGAAAATCCCAGATAAGTGTGATCATCATCCTTGACCTTCAGCTCAGATATCTCTGAAAATAACACATTAGGGTTAAAAGAAAGCTTAGAGATGGCACTTTAAATGTCACAGCACGTTAACTTATAAAAAGGGAGTAATTAATGGCTTTTAAATTGCATGTATAAGTATCAGATTATGTAGGGAAGGAGGGGTTGTATGAGGTGTTGACTGAAGTGTTGCTGTTTGGTGTGCCAGTGACAACCGCTTTGTCAACCACAAAGATTATTAATGATAAAGTCTGTATTTTCAAAAATATTTTAGGATAGAGATACCCTAAAACCTTTTACTCTGCTCATTCAATTTCCAAAGTACTGACAGTGTACCAGGCTTGTCACCAGCCAAGCAAACGATCTCTGCCTTGAAGGAGCTTGGAGGGCATTGAGTGAGACTAGCACACACACCAGCAGGTGTAGTGAGTGGGAGCAATTACAAGATGTACTGTCATCCAGGCACTCTGTAATTATAAATACATTATTGACCCAGGGATTTCTGTAGAAATGACCGCCTGTGGCCAGCAATATGTTACGTAAGTGAATATTGAAACATTCCAGGTACCAGAAGATGTATTAATATATCTCTGGTCAATAAGTTGATAAAATGATTGTTCTCATTTCCTGGGACTGAGGAAAACATCCATACAGTGCGGCAGAACTTGCTTCCGTCCGAGGAAAAGCCATGAGTGAGCCGTAAGCCCTGGAGTGCCAGTCACAAGCCTTGTCCATAGAGGCCAGTCGTGTCAGCCTCCACCAGCCAGGTGGGTTGTGTAACTCCACCCCTCTGCTCTTGCAGAGAGCGAGCAGCCATGGGCTGCTTTCTGTTGATGTAAACAAATGAGCATGGCTACCTTCAAACCTTATTTACACATGGGGAAATTTAAATTTCATAATTTTCATGTGTTAAATAAAACTCATTTCCATGCCCAACCGTTCAAAGATTTTTTGCCCATGGGCCATGGTTTCAGGTTAAAACAAGGCTACACTGACCTCATATATCTTTGCAGATTTCTTTTCTTGTGCTTCTTAGGAGGAAGGCCTAATTCAGGCTCTAGTCCCTATTGATTAGCTCAAAATGACCAGAAACCTTATTTTCACCCATGAAGCCCTTGATAATCTAGATGTTTCAAATGCCACTTCTTATGGTAACAACATAAATATTTCATTTAAAAGGCCCTGTTGGATAAAGACTATTATCCCCATGTAACAAACAGGTGAGAGATTGATAGAGTTTTATGGCTTATTTTGGGTAATAAGTGACAGAGGAGGGACTTGAATTCAAGTTAAAATCACAACTACATTTTTCCTTGCCTTGTGCTATTAAAAAAGCACAACCAAGGAAGTCCTACTCCTGGGATCTAGAATTCCTCTTATGTACGATTTTTTTAAGTTTCCATGACCCCCTGGAGAAGGGAATGGCAGCCCACTTCAGTATTCTTGCCTGGGAAATCACATTGACGGAAGCCTGGCAGGCTACAGTCCGTGTGGTTGCAGAGTCGGACAGAACTGAGCAACACACATTAAAGCCTGTGACGGAGGACTCGACTTCCTAACGCACTAACCAGCGGTGGAACCAGTGGCTGACGGCTTTAATGGTTAGTGTACTGAGGGGAGGATAAGGCAGGTACACAGCAAGAACTAAGCTTTGCAGGCTGGCAGGAAGTTTACAAGGTGCACAAAAGGAAGGGAGGATGTGACACAATGAGAGCATGCCTTTATTTCCTAGGGCTACGTGTGAATTATTATTGCTTAAATGAGACATTTTTTAAAAGGTGATTTGTAAAATCAGTATACATTCTCCAAAAGTATATTTCCCCCTAAAATTATATACCCATTCTACTCTGAACCTGAATACAAAGACTGTAAGTTCCCTTCTTAATCAGATTTATTCCTTTCACAAAGGTTACAAATTTGGATTCATCTGTATATTCACATACTTTTATGTAAAATAAAACGTAGCACCTTCACAGTTCCACGTCTTCCCAGACTAATGCTAAATCAGCACTGTCAGTAAGGCGCACTAAGAAGCAGTTCATTGACCCTGTAGGACTGAAGCAAAGTTATCACTCGTTAAACACATCACTCAATGTCAATATAAAAATATTTATTGATAATAAAATGAACCTGTACTGGAGTAACTTGTTGAAAGTTCCAGGAGCTTTTCTGTTGTCTCTGTGTCACTGAAGTAAGCCCTTGATTTTTCATATTAAGGAGGGAAAGAAAAAAGCTCAGCATGTTAGTTGAAGCATTTTTTTCCCCAATCATGATCACATTATCGATCCCATGCATAAAAAATATGAGGAGCTGTCCAGTGATAGTCTTTGGTTCTGAGGGAGGTATCCTAAGGACTGCTGCATTGAGGCAGGTTTGAAGTTTTCATCCAACACCTTTGCATTGAGTGGTCTTGCTGTGAAAAAAGAAATACCATTCAGGGACACAATTATGTGAACTGTCTTTAAAACCTAGATGCAAATTTCCTTATGCACTCTAGAGGGATAGTGAAGACATATTTTGTTACAAATCAATGTGCTGTATCATAAAAGTACTTCCTGTATCTTAATGCTTGCTTGCTCTTAAATGGACAATTAGTATCCCACACCTCCTGACAAAATGGAGGAAAGGTAAAATAGTGTAGTCTGCTTATTAAATTGGCATACAAAAATCAGATTCTCCTGATGAGTGCCTAAAGTTATAATGGAATTCTTCAAATATGAATATAGTTGTCCCTCAGTATTGATAGGGAATTGGTTCTAGGAACCACCCCCCAAGGATACCACAATCTGTGGATAGTCAAGTTCCTTATATGAAATGACATAGCACTGATATTTACATATAAACATCCTCTCATATTTTAAGTCATCTCTAATCTACTTATAATACCTAATACAGTATAAATACTATGTAAATAGTGGCAAATACAATATAAGTTCCATGTAAATAGTTGGCACATGGCAAATTCAAGTTTTGCTTTTGGAGCTTTCTGGAGTTTTCTTCCCTTGAATATTTTTGATCTGAGGTTGGCTGCATTAATGGATGTGGAACTGGCAGATAATACGGAGGGTCTCCTGTATATAGTCATAGCTGTCCTCTCTGGAGGTTCAGTGAATGTCCATGTCAACAGTGTACTTTCGTATAAATACTCAGCTTTTTAGATACATATATCTTAGCTCTGAAGGCTTGGGTTGTAAGAGTCCTTACCTTTGCCTGTTCTTAATTGATGTGTAATCTCTCAATTGTATTATTTCCCTCCCTAATAATCAAACTCTTTATGTTTAGCTTTGAGACAATATTAGGCAAAAAGGTCCACCTCCCTCCTATTTGACACCCTCTCCTCCTGTTGCCCTGTAGCTTAAAGGAACTGATTTCAGCCCCATTTCCAAAGTAGCATTAGCTCCCCCACCTCGCCAACCCCAACCTCTTATGCTCCCTCATAGCAGAAGAGTTAGGAAAATGAAGTGGTCTGAAGCACTTTCTCCTGCTGTTAAATGAAGACAGGATGAGGCATAAAGATGATAGTGGAGTTTTAAGCAAAATGGGGAAAAGAAACAGGCTGATAATACTCACATTTAGTAAAATACTACAACCATTTCAAACTTGCTCTATGTTTTTTCCATACCTTTGTATTAAAAACTCGAGATTTATTCTCGACTTCCAAGGTTTGTGCATCACTTTCTTTGCAGTAACTTTCTGCTCCAATGGTATCCATAGTATTGCTTCCACAATTCTGTGTATTATAGCCACTATCCATCTGCCAGGAATGAGAAGAGAGAAAAACCACCACAGATAACACCACAAACTAATTCGCTTAACCACAAAATTTATTTTCAGAAACTTTTATGTTTAAGTAAATTTATTTTAGAATATTTATATAAAATGTTAAACATATATATATGATATGGCTTATATAATTAAATATAAAGACCATTTAAAAACATTAAAATAAATCACTTTATATCATTCACAACTGAATGCTACAAGTAATATTTAATATTGATTATATTGAATTTTAAAAACAATATATAAACATAAAAGGTAGTTCTACATAGAACTGTTTGTTCTTCAAAGTAGTTACTACAATTCCTTCTAATAAAATACATCTTGTAATTTTCTTTAAAATCAGTGAACAAGGGACCAAGAACATACTTTTCTGTTACTTTGTGCTCACACCCAGTGGATGAAAATAAAAATTACAATCAACTTCTTGCAATTTATTTACTAAGCTTCTCTCTAAAGGCTTACTTGCATCTCTAAGTAAAATTTACCTAAAAGGCATGCTACCTTTAAGAGGATTCAAAACAACACACATTTTTTTAAAGATGTTCTATACTCTAACCTATTGTTGAAATAAAAAATCTTACCTTCATAATAATACCATGTTTATATAATAGCTCTAGATGTTAGCTCAACTTTTCATGTTAATTAAAACTGTAGCATTCTACAACACACTGTTACAGCCCAAAAGAGCAACAGAAAAAAAAGGACTCTAGCAAACTTCAATTTTGGTACAAATAGGACAAATATTATTTTGTGAGGGCCTAAAAAAGTACCAGACCCCATATGGTACACAGTGTAATAGCATTCTCATTTTCTCTTTGCAACACTCTATTAACTGCACAGATGAGGAGACTGAGGCTCGGGAAGGATAACTCTCACAGTGTTGGGATGATGTCAAGAAAAGTTGAGGGCCCCCTGCCTCTGTCCACTCACTGCACAGACTGCACCTAACTGCAGAGTGCTGAGCGCCAAACGTCACAACCTACAAGGCAGTCATCTTGCACTTAACCTCCTGATATGCCAACTATGATCAGCTAAGGGAAAACTACATTTGCCCTAATCACCAACATCTGAATAGCCTAGAAAGTCCATTCTATCATCATCTTAAGAAAAATGTCTCCAGTTTTCAGGGATGGATCCATGTTCATTCCTGGGAGACACATTCCATCTAAACAAAACCCTTGTGATGTAGGGAGGATGGTACACAGGGCGTCTGCCCCACTCTCCAGGAAGGAAAGGATTCACAGGTGCCCAAAAGGTAACATGGTGGCTGACCCCCTCTCCTGCCCCTCGCCAGCTCCCATCTAAGCCACTACTAATGTCAGTGCATACTGTGTGCCAACTAGACAACAACAACACAGGTCACCTCACCACTCCCCACAGGCCTCAGGGGAGGCAACACAGTATTTCAAACTCTGGAAAGCCAATGTGACTGAAACAGAAGGAAGGGGAACAAAGTAAAGCTGGAGAGTAAAGCCAAGGCCAGACCATGCAACGCTTTGCCAGCCACGCTACAGATTTCTGAATTAATGCCAAGGGCAAAACAAACACAATAACAAAAAAAGCTTAGAAATTCAAGATGCAGAAATAAAAACTCAATAGAAGGGTTATTATCAAAGTTGAGCAAATTTCCCCAAAATTAGAACAAAAGGGAGTTAAAATCAAAAAACAGTGAAAAGATTTGTTTAGAGAATCAAAAGGACTTCTGAAGAGAAAATCAAAGATAATATTCAAGAAAAGATCCAAGAAGTGAAGGGCAAGAGTTTACAGATCATAAGGAACTGAGTGCCCAGTGCAACTGATGAAAAGGAACCCACACAAAAGAATCATTGCAATTTCAGGACCCTTTACTCCAGAAAGGGGTAAAATGAGACCAGAGCAAAAAGGTGAAGCACTCAAATGGTTTCAGATCTTTCACCAGCAACATTCAAAACAGAATCAACAGAACAATGCTGTTAAAGTCTGAAGGGCAATTATTTCCAAATTCTCAAATGTGACAGAATAAGATAAATCAGCAGAAGTACATGTATCTTGAAAAATGGACTTTTCCTCATAAAGCTACTGGAAAATGTGTTCCAGTCAAGCGAGAAGCAAGTCTGGAAAGAGAACGGGGCACAGAACATGGGAGAGGTTGAGGAAATTCTCAGCATGAAGGGATACTCCAGGAATACAGCTGTGTACCATGCCTGGAGGCCAACCTGTCACAGTAAAGCAAGTCAAAAGGCCCTGAGAAAGGTGGCCATTTTTGAATATCAGGACTTACCTCTGTGGTTGGAAGTAAAGAATGTATGAAAATATTTTTAAACTTCAAAATTTTCTGCTAACAGATAAAGCCCAAAAGGTAAAATTGCAACTGACTGGTAGATACCACAGACAGAAAGAACTATGTTCTAGCTTGCTAAAGAAGAAGACCTGTAAATGGGGAGAGAAGTCCTCTAAGATAGGCTGGGACATCCCTGTAGGTACTCAGGGAGAGAGTGGATGGCAATTTAGCAGTAAGGCAGGCTCCCAATGGGTGGTTGGACTGGATGATAAATTTGTATGTCTATGGAAGTATTTTCCAGTGCTTCTATAAGAGTTGTGAAAAGAAACGAAGAAAAAAAGAGAGCAAAAAAGTTAACGATAAGTTAAAGATAAGACTAAGTTTGACCTGATGTGCTTCTTTATTTAGGAACCAAATTTAGAAGCTGGAATATGTAAATGTGATTCTAGTGTATTTTTCTGAGCAATGATCCTAATTAGGATAGACAATATAGGTATAAAATATGAGCAAAGGAGTATACGTAATCTGGAGTCATTTAAAAATCCCTCCATGAGTTTTAAACTTTATCATGTCAAAACTGACAGCACTATAGCATTATAGAGTTGTGAGCATTAGATAGATTAGTATAAAGAGATTGGAAGAGTGTCTGGCACAGTGGAAGACTGTGTAAGTATTAACTATTACTACGGATCAGTATTAACTTAAAGAATGTGGACTCTAAAGCCAGACTGCCTGGATTTGAATCTTGACTTGACCACTTACTAACTACAAAGGCAATTTACTTATCCTCTCTGACCCTTGGTTTCCTCATCTGTAAAATGGGGACAACAGTACATCTATTTCATAGGATTATTATGAATGTTAAAGGAACACATGTAAAGTACTTGAAATAATGCCGGGTATATTTTAAGAGCTACAGAAGTGTTAGACATTGTTACTATGAAATGGGAGGTAAAATTGCCTTTCTGAGTATTTTAAAGTTCTTTCAAAACTCCCAACTCAAAGAATATAATGGAACAAATGTCTTGCTGAAAGGAAGCTGCTAACTGTAAACTGTATTTGTCAAATGAATCAAGTCTTCTTGATATCTGATACTACAAAACTGGAAATGTATGATTAAATGAAAAATGGTGGTTATGAATCATGTTTTTTAAAAGTACAAAAAAAAAAACCATAAAATTATTCTCAACTATGTCTTCTCCCTAAATCATAATAAAAGAAAAACCAAAACTATTGTATTTTTAGCATACAAAACTACACCACACACTGAATTCCTTTGGAACTAGCTCCACAGGAAAGAAAGGTGAACCCTGAGAAGTTGCCAGACTCTAGCAGCTTTCTGCTTTTTTCGTACTCCGAATAATTATCAGTGAATATGATTATAAAATATGTATCACCAGGCCAAAGAAAACAACCCTCTTGATATCATCTAGTGCTGATTCAAAAAACAATATATAATACTGTAGGTTTCACATTTAACCTATTTTTCTCTCTCTCTGTCTGTCTCTCTTTTAGGCCATGACCCAGGACATGTCCAATCTTAGTTGCTGGCCAGGGATCAAACCCACGCCACCTACAGTGGAAGCCAGGAGTCTTAATCACGGGAAGGCTAGGTCCCAAACCCATTTTCTTTCTTACTATAATCTTAGAAAAGAAAGGCTGCAGAACACCAAGGGAGCAAGGAAAGGACTCCAGAACATTCCAACACCTTACCTGAATGTTACTGCTTTCACAGGGAAGGACGCTGCTTTCTGCGAGAGGTGACAAGCACATGTGGGAGTTTTCAATACTGAAAGCGATCCCGCTCACGGAATCTGTCGCGGGGAAATTCCCGTTATGAACGGGCTCCTTAATCCAGGTGGTCTCGTCGGCTATCTCGATGGGATCGACCATATCCACGGTGTTATTCTTCTTCTCACTCTCCGCATCCTGCAGCAGTTCCAGTTCTTTCTCAGAGGCTCCGGACTGGCTCTGGGTAATAGACACGGCGGTCACCACCAAGCGCGCGCCGCGCGGAGACGCGTCGCCGGCCAGCGGCGGCGGGGGGGCACCGGCCACGCCCGCGGCCGGGGAGCAGGCGCCCGCGGAAGGAACCGCTGCCTGGTCTTCATCTTCGCTACGAGCCTCAAGAGTAAGAGGGACCCGAATCAGTGAGGTCCGATACTGGGCACCTCCTCTGCACATCTCCAGTCTCATGGGAGACCAATTTTTAATCGGTGAGCAGCCATCTATGTAAGGACTTCTGATATATGGATTGGCAATCCCATTACAATTCGTCCTAGATGAAGCATCAGGAGAATGAAAAGCAAACTTCCTTCGTTCTAAAAGATAGGGAGGGGAAAAAAAAATAGATGGGGAAGGAGAAATCACCTCATGAGAAATGGAAAAGTCATTATTAAATGGTCATCATCACAGTCCACGAAGGCGAAACCAGATGTCTCTAACAGTGGTGGCTTTTCCTAAAGTGAAATTTTGGTGTCAAAAATAACAGCACAAACAAATGTGTATCCATAGGCAGGGCGAGGCTCTTCAAACTCTGGCGTTTTCCCTTTTGTAGTTAAACAAAATATTTTATTTCCTGAAAATCATTTCCTCACAAACATATTGTTACAGCAATGCTGTTCAAATCCAAGATATAGAACAAACCAGCTGACAGCTGCAAAATAACTGGTAAATGAAATATGTAATAATCTGTCTTTAGGTAAAATACCAGCCATGCTTGCGTGCTAAATTGCTTGAGTGCTAAGTCACTTCAGTCATGTTGACCCTGTGCAACTCTATCAACACTAGCCCGCCAGGCTCCTCTGTTCATGCGGATTCTCCAGGCAAGAATACTGGAGTGGGTTGCCATGCCCTCCTCCAGGGGATCTTCCCAACCCAGGGATTGAACTTGTGTCTCTTATGTCTCCTGCAGTGGCAGACGGGTTCTTTACCAGTAGCACCACCTGGGAAGCCCCAGGTGGGTGCTGTAAGCAATATTAAAAGGCAAACAAAAGACTGCACAACAATGTCTGCAAACATAAAGAGCTTCACGATGGTAAATGAAATTATAAAAATCTCTTAAAAGTCAATAGTTTTTTACAACACTTCATTAGCTTAATAAAAACAAAAGTGTAAAAAATGGGCAAAGCACATAAACAATCTTCCCAATGGTAAATGAACTCATGAAGTGTTTGGCCACACAAATAATAAAGAGTAGGGAAACTAAAGCAATGATTGACCATTTGTTGAACAAAAATTCTGATGTCTGAACTAATAATTCCTTCACCTTCCCAAACAAATGACCAGTAAACATTTGGAAAGAATTCTACATTGTAATAAATTAAAGATGCAGAAATTAATGCAGTAAGAGACCTTTTTGTAATGCATCAAATCAACAAACATCATAAAGAATCAAACAATAAAAAAACATCAAAAAGAACACTGGGAAGACCAGTGTTGCTAGATGGGGGGAAATAACTTCCTCACACACCACTGATGAAAATTTCAACTGGTGCAACTTCTTAGGAAGAAAATTTGACAAAATTCCTTAAGAGCTTAAAAATAGTCATCCTTGCTCACCAAATAATTCTACTTCTGAGATTTTAACCTAAAGAAATATATACAATACAATGTATATACAAGGAAAAATTAGAAATAATCTAAATGCTTACCAATGATTAAAAACAAAGGTACATCCATGAAATCAACTATCATACAGTGATTCAAAATCATGGTTTCAAGCAATAATAAATGACTTGGATGACTTATGAATACTTATAATAAAATGCTTTGTGAAAAAAGCAGGATATGGAACTATGTGTGTGTGTTCATATATAGGTGGAGATAGATATACATATATACACATGTACATATATAAGGAGAAGACTAACAAAAATAGTTTTCAGTTTTCTAACTGTATTTACCATGAATAGATTTTTGTAAATTGTGAATGATTCTCAACAAGTGCTGTAATTTTTTTAAAAGAAACTGATACAGTGTAAAGAGAAATATGTAAATGCCCCCACATGATATTCACCTAAAAACCTTACGCAAACAAATACACTTTCACAAAATATAAATATCTGACTGTGCGTGCGTGCCAAGTCACTTGAGTTGTGTCCAACTCTTTGCGACCCTATGGACTGCAGCCTGTCAGGCTCTTCTGTCCTTCAATCTCTTATGTCTCCTGCATTGACAGATGGGGTCTTTACCACCAGCACCCCATGAGAAGCCCAAATATCTGATTACCAAAGTCTGAATTACACAGTGGAGGGCATTCCAAAATCAACTTATCTCTACAACTGCCATCTTTCTTTGATTCTGCTTGTAAGATATTTGATATAAATAGTGCTAGTCAAATTACCTGTATCTGACATGAGAGCAAAACCTTGCTGAGAATTTCAGTCTTTGAAAGTAAATTGTTCCTTTTGTTAAAAAAAAAAAACACCCAGGTTTCTAAATTTCAAAAGGGTTAGTAGTCATTTGGAGCTCTACAGTTAGAACAAGCTAAAATAAGCCTCTGTAATAATAAACACTGATAATATAAAAATTTTAATTGGGCATTTTATTATAAGACATACCTGAGAGTGGTGTCTTTCCTATTTGAAACGCAACTGGTGAGAAAGTGGGTGAAGAAAATGGTGAAGGATTGGTGATGCTTCCCAAACTGTATCTTTTTGCACTATCCTGAATAGGGCTAGAAGAAAACTGCCCCTGTGATAAAATTAAATCAACAAAATTATAGGGTTCTCCTCCTTAGCTCTGTTACACCAAGTGCTACTTGTCTTTATTTTCAAAACAGATTTATAAGCTGAGTTGTATAATTTGGTTAGTTATCAGAGAGTAAGATGCCACCTTTGCTTTGTGGCAAAAGGCAAGACACCAAAAGGCAGACCCATAGACACAGAAAATAAGCTTATGGTTACCAAAGGGGAAGGTGGAGAGGGATAAACAAGGAGTTTGGGATGAACACACACACACTACTATATATGAAATAGTTAATCAACAAGGACCTACTGTACAGCACAGGGAACTATACTTGATATTTCGTAATAACTTACATGGGAAAAGAATCTGAAAAAAATAGATACATATGTATATATAACTGAATCACTTTGCTGTACACTTGAAACTAACAGAAAAATGTAAGTCAACTATACTTTAATAAGAATAAAAAAGGTAAAAAAAAAAAAAAAGAAAAAAAGACAACAAAAGGCAAGGTATCTTGTGAAGATAGTTAAGACGACTGTTCCAAAATTTTGAAACAGAATATACTAGACAGATAAAATAAAAATACACCATATTTACACAAACCATTATACTAAGTAGCAGTTTATGAAAAAAATTAGTTACTCCACTACTACCAATCTAGTTGTGTTATGCTGAAAATCTTCTATAATTCAGTAAATATCTTACACTGAAATTTCTTGAGACTCATTTACCTCTAAATACACAGTTGGAGAGTGACCAAAACCATTCCTAAACTTAATGACAAAATGTGAACTGAGTTAACTCTCATGAAATAGAAAACCCAACAGACAATGAATCATTCCTCTTGAGAGCAACAGGAACTTCTAGGTCCAAGAAGCCTACAGCCAACCAACCAGCCACTGTTAATCCACTTCTTACCGAACTCGGGGTCTGCACAGGGCTCCTACACTGCACAGGAGATAACTCTATTGAATAAAAAACCTCAAGTGACGTCTGGGCACCACTACGAGGACTTCTGGGAGAAGCTGGAGGTAAGGAGTCAGAGATACTTCCGTTGCCATCTAAAAAGAGCTTTCTTCGGAGGGATGAAGAACTGAGGTTTCCAGGAGACTGATCTGCAAATTCATCAGCTCTAAAATAGTCACCTACATTTAATATTAACGGAATAAAAGGCAGAGCTAGTCATTCAGAAGAGCAGTTATATTTTAATTGTCTGATTAAAAAAAAACAAACAGTTTCTATTAGGCTTGAATTTTTTTTCAAAAAGAGGGCAAAAGTTTAACTGCATAGATGCTGTTTGAAATCCTTTTTTGAGTGTTTCCTTATTAGTATGGGTAGTATCACTAAGATGTGTCTGTGAATAGTTTATGTCTATAGTTAAGTTCATTATGACAAAAAGGCTAATTCAGGCCTTATTAAAGAAAAATTAGAAATTCCAGGATTGCTTCCTCACCTCTTTAAAAAGTATTGCCACAGATACCCATTTATAAAGAAGCTTTAAAACAAAATCTTTTAAGTTATTAAAGGTTTAAACAAATACAATACTTACCTAATATCTTTTCTAAATTAAAATCCACAGGAAGAGACAGCAATGTCTGGCAAGCAGCTGGAAGCAAGCAGATAAATAAATACAAACACGGTTAAATCAAGGCAAGCATCTAACATTCAGCTCAGTACGGGCTTCCCAATCAACTGTCTCCCCATGATGCTCCAGCCAAACTTGGTCATTTCCTTTATGCATCCCATTCCATACCATCTTCCCATAGACAGGTTCCCTCACTTTCTAACACTGATGTAAACCCATAAATGCTAAAAGTTAATTCCTGGTTGTGTTGTCGGCACATGAATTAAAAAAGCAGCCGGCTTAAATTTGGGGACGGATTTCCCAATATTAACAAAGTTTCAAAAGATGCCTTCCAAAACCAAAAATCAATCCACAGGCTTTGCACCACAACATAACACACTATTGCCGTTTCTCAAACATGGCCAGATAGATCTATTAATATTCCCTGGTGGCTCAGACGGTAAAGCATCTGCCTGCAATGCGGGAGACCTGGGTTCGATTCCTGGGTCGGGAAGATCCCCTGGAGAAGGAAATGGCAATCCATTCCAGCACTCTTGCCTGGAAAATCCCATGGACAGAGGAGCCTGATAGGCTACAGTCCCTGGGTCGCAGAGACTGAACAATTTCACTTTCACTTTCACAAGGTCAGTTTTCATAAAGCTCAATTATAAAAAGCAAACAATTTCAATTCCAGAGTGAAATGTTATCACATGAACTGAATTTAATATTAAATGTTGCATTAGTATAGAACATATTTCTTTTCCAGTTTATACCATACTCACCATTGCTTTTCTCAGAATGGATGGTCAGCTTTCTTCCAACTGGAGATTCATTATTTGTGTTGATACCTATAAAACATTCTAAGTGAAAAATCTTAAATTTTCTACTCATTTACTATAGGGTTACTTTTTCCATATCAAAAAAATAAAGTGTGGGAGCTTTTATTTTACATTTAAAAATAAATGCCTGCATATGTAAATATAAAATTTGTCAAGCTTCTGTTAAATTTATTTATTTTCCAATTTGGGGGAGCGCTAGGATAAGAACATAAGACTGGAGCGCTAGGACTGGAAAAGGTCAGTTTTCATTCCAATCCCAAAGAAAGGCAGAATGCCAAAGAATGCTCAAAACTACTGCACAATTTCACTCATCTCACATGCTAGTAAAGTAATGCTTAAAATTCTCCAAGCCAGGCTTCAGCAATATGTGAACCGTGAACTTCCAACGTTCAAGCTGGTTTTAGAAAAGGCAGAGGCCAGAGATCAAATTGCCAACATCCACTGGATCATCGAAAAAGCAAGAGAGTTCCAGAAAAATATCTATTTCTGCTTTATTGACTATGCCAAAGCTTTTCACTGTGTGCNCCCTGACTCTGGCATTATCACCACACTGTTCAACTGTATAGCAATTGTCTCCTCAGTTGTTTCCTCTAAAAGGACTCCATAACTTTAAGACCACAGTCAAACGAGGAAACATACATGGATTTGATTACAACAAAATAAGAATTCCTACACGACCAAAGACATCAAAACAAAAGTAACACATGTGAAAGGAGATGACATGTGAAATGTTTAGAACTAATGTAACTACTAATGTAACTACACAAAGAATCTTAGCAATTANGACCACAGTCAAACGAGGAAACATACATGGATTTGATTACAACAAAATAAGAATTCCTACACGACCAAAGACATCAAAACAAAAGTAACACATGTGAAAGGAGATGACATGTGAAATGTTTAGAACTAATGTAACTACTAATGTAACTACACAAAGAATCTTAGCAATTAAAAGGAAAAAGACAACTTCAATAAGAATGATTTATAAATAAGGATTTTACAAAAGAAAATAAAAAAGCTGTGAGCATATGAGAAATGAAAATTAAAACAATAATTTAGAATGTCAAACAAACCACTGTCACACCGTGGACTGTAGCCTGCCAAGCTCCTCTGTCCATGTGATTTTCAGGCAAGAATCTTGGAGTGGGTTGTCATTTCCTTTTCTAGCAACCCAAGGATCAAACACATCTCCTGGGTCTCATGCACTGGCAGGTGGATTCTTTACCACTGAGCCACCAGGGAAGCCCCAACACATTAGAACGGCACAAATCTGAAAGCCAAGTGTTGGCAGGGATGTAGAGACACAGGAATCCTAAACACTGTGGGTGGGCACGCAGGGTGTGTTGTCATTCCGGAGAGCACTCTAGCTCTGCACAATCAAATCAGATAAACACACTGTCTTTAGCTCAGAAAGTCTCAGCCTGTGTATACTTTTCTAAGAAATTCTCATTTAAGTCCATAAATATAACAACAAGTACACTCCTTGAAGCACCCTGCTACATAAATATTAGTAATAGTAAAAGTTGATAGCATAAAGTCCACATGTACAAACAAAATCATTTTCCCCCGTGACTCACAATTTCCTTTATTATTCTTTAAGTAAATAACACTGAGCACTTACTACGTGCTAAGTATGTGGTCTTGGAGGTATCATCTCATTTAATCTTCCCAACAACCATCATTTCATAGGTAAGGAGAGTGAGGCACAGAACAGCTAAGTAACTCACATAAAGTCACACAGCTACTAAACTATACTGCTATACAGCACAGCTCAAACACAGACAGTATGACTCTAGAGAAAGGGTCAGCAAATGATTGCCCATGGGCCAAATCTGTCTTGTTGCCTTTTTTTGTAAATAAAGTTTCACTGGAACACATCCACACTCATTCATTATGTATCATTAGTGTTGCTTTCATGGTACAGTAGAACTGAGTGGTTGCAGTAGAAACAGTATGGTCTGCAAAGCCTAGAATATTTAATAATTGATCCTTTACAGACAGAGGTTGCCATCCTCTATTCTAAGGTCACATTTTCCAGGAGAGCTTTTTCTGTGATGATGGAAAAGTTTTGTATCTGGGGCCAACACGGTCACCACTAGGTGTGGCTACTGGGCACCTGAAATGTGCCAAACTTCAAATTTTAGTTCATTCAAATTTAAATAGCCACATGTAGTAGCTAATAGCTACTATATGCCAAGAACTATGAAGGGTCTGACAAGTTAGCATGTCACCGTTCCATGGACACTGGCTGAAGACATAAGGCTTCGGATCAAAGACAAAGGACTTCATTATTCTCAGCATAGCAGGCAGCATGAGCTTCATGTTCACATCAGTTCTCTTTGACCATCAATCATAAGGAAGTGATACGAAACAGTCCTGGCAGATACAGCACACACAGAGGGTCCGTGTCCCCACCAAGGAACCCTGAGCTTAGAAAATCTCATTCTTATAAGCTGCAACTCAACCTGCTCCAGAGGGAAACAGTACCACTATTATATCAGATATCAACACAAACCTACCTTCTGCTCCAGAAGGATGCTCTATCTCTGTTCTCCAAGGATGTTCACAATACAAACATCTTTGAAAAGATAGTTTGGAACAAAACTTGTCCGTGCCACCCTTCAGGAGACGTACAGAAATGAGAGACCCACAGAGAACTGAACTGTCTTCCAACGCCATCTTGGATAGCATAGCTCCCCTGATCAGCCACAACACTCTGTCATCATGGGCTTGATGACCATACCAAAGAGGCTATATGTGGTATTTCTAGCATTTTCCTGATTCACATCACTTTAAAACAGGATACTTTAAGTATAAAATGATGTTTAAAAATAAGATCACATAAGAAGGTTGATTCACTTGTTCAAAAATCCAACATTAAAAAATTGGGGTCAGGGAACCTAGCATCTATGAAGATGTTACCTTGGATACAGAATTTCAGAACTGGGAGGGATGTTAACATACAACCATCTTGTTTAACTCCTTGATATTAGAAATAAAAAATTGAGGCCGAAAGGCACTGAAAAAGTTGATCAAGATCACTCCTTCTGGTTTATAATACAGAAGGTCTACAACCCAGGTCTCCACTGGCTATTGCACGAAAGTACATAATCTGAACTGAGAAATGTTTTGCTTTAAAGCCAGGTTCTGACATCTTATTTCTGTAACTCTGGACAGGTGCTCTAACCTTTCCAAAACTAGGTTTACTCACTTATAAAATGAGGTCAATAACAGCATTTCTTTCATACAAGCTGTTGCAAGAATACTGAAAGCGCTGAACACTGGGCACATGAAAAGTGACCAACCCATCTTTCCAATACTGTTGTGTCCTGATAAAGAACAGGACAAATATTCCCCCTTATACTGTGTCCTATTAATGTGTGCTATTTTGAAGAGTAGTAATTCCACTGAAATGAGGGATGTGTATATAAAAGCAATATTTGAACACTGCTCACAACTCAGAGGACAGTGAGAGCAAATATAAGCTAACCATTTCCTGGAGGTAGAAAAACATTTGAAAGATTGTTGGCTTGACCTTCAATTTTCTTATTAACTTTGCAGATAATTGGCTGTATTACACCACCCTAGAGGTCATATAAATGCCCATTCCTCCTTTACTACTGTAAGAAACCAGCAAACTAGCAAAAAACAAAGCAATTTAAGGATTTTCATTTAAAAAATTAACCTTCAAAATCACTGCAAAAATCATTAACAACTCAGATCTATATCCAATACTATTTCTGCACCTATGGGTCTCTATAACCATCATTATAACTTGATATTCACAATGATCATGAAAAAAAAATTAAATTCAGAAGAGAATGGCTAAAAAAAAGAATTTTGTAAATTTTAGTCAAGTTTTGAATCTTTACTTTTAAATAAACCTGGTATCCCAGAAATTTAATTTTATAGCAAACTTCCTACCAAAGCAGATAAACTGATACATCACTATATATGTTGTTTTACATTCACTGCTTTCTATTTTTATGAGTTTTATTCATATAATTTTTAATACACTCACATTTACTGGAATGATACTCTGAAAGCTGTTTCCCTTCATGATCAGTCCAAGGAGAGGGTACGATGACATCCTTAGTGAAAAACTAGGAGAATTAAAAGTCCTTCAATTAGGCATATGAGATAGGAAAAGGTAGTTGTGCTAAATAACCATCAAACATGCTACATACTGACTTTACAGTTATATTTTAAAATTTAATACTTAAAGCCCAAGTGAGCAAAGGTGAAATGGAAGAAATTTAAAGTATATATAAAGAGAAAGTTTAAAGCTTCAAATCAATCCCTTACATTTGAAATTTGCAAATTAAGCATATTATTCACAAAGAAAATATCTGTCATTTCTCCCCAAACTTTTTTGGAGGGAAGGATGAGGTTGACAAAAGGGAGGATGAAGAGGGAAGGAATAAAGGAAGACAGATGTATATGTGTAAACCAAGAGGAGATGTGCTGGAGCTACCTTGTCCTGACTCTCAAAATCTGATTATTAAATTTTCAGGAATCCTGTGGATCAGTTGTCAAACAAAGCCAACATTAAAATTATGTAAGCTTAAATAAATTATATTAAAAAATAAAATAAAAACCCAAATCATCCCTTGCTAATTATTTTACTACATGTAACAATATCTATGCTCCTGAGGTTATTTACAGAGAGTCTCCCACATACGAATGAGTTCTGTTTCCAAAACAAGTTCGCAGGTCCAATTTGTTCATAAATCCAACAAAGTTAGCCTAGGTATCCAACTAACACAGTCATCTATATAGTATTGTGTTGTCATAGATGTATAATCCTTTTCACACAAATAACACAGAAAAAAGCAAATAAAAAAATTAAGAAAACATTTTGAATCTTACAGGATAGTGCCTTGAAAAGTACAGTAGGACAATACCTGGCAAACAGGAGCTGACATCAAGTGAAAAGACAACAAGAGCTACTGACTGGAGGAGGGAGAGGAGGAAGGAGAGGAGGTGGGAGAGGGTAGAGCTGAAGGATCATCAGCAACAGGAGACGGAGGGCAAGCTGCACTTTCACTCACGCCTGACGTTGATGGCACGGGTTCTGGTTTGCAACTTGAAGGTTTGAATACAGGGGACTTACTGCCTTTTGTATTTGTGTGGTAGAATGCCTGCATATAATGGTGTACCACATACATTTCTTTTCCCATTCAGTGATGTCGTAATCACTAAATTGAAACTGGCCATGGCTGGAGTATTTGTGCTATGGACAGCAGATCACTAAAACTCATACTTCCCCCACAGTCAGAGGGCCAGTTGTTATATACTTATAAGCACACCACTGGTCAGTGTACTCTAACAAGTGGAGACAGAGCATTTGGATAAAAGCTGTATTACTGTATTAGGCTTAATTCACTTTATATTGGAATGAAGAGGAAAGACGTTTATACCAACACTCTAATACAGTAAGTAGTACAGTATTTTGCCCTCCCAACTCTACGTTTTGAAGGTGACACAAAACATTTTCTTTATATTTTGCAATACTTACGACAAAAAACTAATTTCCTGACTAAACTACCTACGAATACATAAAGAAAAGATGTTAAAAAAAATGGAGGTGGGGAGCAGAGATACAGTTCCCAGAAAAAAAAGAAAAGGAATATAAAAGACTCAAACTCATAAAACTCATGAGATGGAAATCCAATAACAAGATAAAAATTTTAAAGTAGTAAGAATCGCATTATTTAAACAGTTTGCTGACAGCCAGTATTGCAGATATGAGAGTATAGGCAGTATCATAACATTGCCAGAAGAACAAATCAGTACCACCTTTAGGGAAGGCAATATGGCAAAATATAGAATTGATGCTTTTGAACTGTGGTGTTGGAGAAAACTCTTGAGAGTCCCTTGGACTGCAAGGACGAACCAGTACAATTCTAAAGGAGATCAGCCCTGGGATTTCTTTGAAAGAAATGATGCTAAAGCTGAAACTCCAGTACTTTGGCCACTTTATGTGAAGAGTTGACTCATTGGAAAAGACTCTGATGCTGGGAGGGATTGAGGGCAGGAGGAGGGGACGACCGAGGATGAGATGGCTGGATGGCATCACTGACTCGATGGACTGAGTCTGAGTGAACTCCGGGAGTTGGTGATGGACAGGAAGGCCTGGCGTGCTGCGATTCATGGGGTCGCAAAGAGTCGGACATGACTGAGCGACTGAACTGAACTCATACCAAAATTGAAAACACAAATCCTCTGATTTAGCGAGTCCACAGATATATGTACAAGTGTATTCATTGCAGAAAAACACTGAACACAACCTACACATCTGTCAATGGGGCTGGATGTGATTATGATACATTCATACAATGGAATACTATGCTATTTACTAAAAATAACTATGTGCTGATAATCAAAAATAAAATCCAAGAGATTATTAAGCAGAAAAAGAAAGAGGCAAAAGAGTATCAGAATGATGATCCTATTAATGTGCAAATATTTAAAGGACATGAGCTATTACATACACAAAATGAATCTGAGAGTATACTTAAGAAATGTTAATAGCAATGACTTTCAAGGAGGAAGACAGGGAATGAGAGGCTCTTGGTTTTCATTTTACGTTTTTATCTTTGCAGTCTGGATTTTTCTGTTTTTACCATGTGCATGTATTTACTGTATGTCACATATAGAAACATGAATTTAACTTGCTACTCCAACCAGTCCATTCTGAAGGAGATCAGCCCTGGGATTTCCTTGGAGGGAATGATGCTAAAGCTGAAACTCCAGTACTTTGGCCACCTCATGCGAAGAGTTGACTCATTGGACAAGACTCTGATGCTGGGAGGGATTGGGGGCAGGAGGAGAAGGGGACGACCGAGGATGAGATGGCTGGATGGCATCACTGACTCGATGGACGTGAGTCTGAGTGAACTCCGGGAGTTGATGATGGACAGGGAGGCCTGGCGTGCTGCAATTCATGGGGTCGCAAAGAGTCGGACACAACTGAGCGACTGAACTGAACTGAACTGAACTTGCTACTGATACATTAACTTCTGCATTAGCCATAGTCTTCACTCTGAATTAATTTTCTTAAGGTTTTTTTTATTAAATTTCCCTGAAAATTAAGTTGAGAATTTGAAAGAGGAAGCATACTTCCTGAAATGTTGGGAAATAGAGAAGAGTCTGAGAATATTCAACTGGGGAGGAATCAAGTGACTGGATTAGAATGAAAATGTTGAAGTTATTAGATAGATTAACAAGTAGATAATATTTAGCAGGAGTAAAGCTTATGAAACTGTTTCCTAAGAAACAGGCTATATCTGAAATGTGGGGCTCACTGAATCTCTGAACATGCCATACATAGCTCAAGTCCTTTGGGGTGCAGAAGAATCAAGCATAGCTAACGAATAGAAGAGGGCAGAGGAAGACTAGTAAGGGAAAAAGGAAGGACAAAAAACGCTGTCATGGCCTGAAGACTTTCTGAAAAATAACTAAGACAGACAACCTTTACACTCTAAAAGGATTTTAGCAAAAAAGGAAAGCAAAAAGTGAAACGCTTAGTTTATTAGCTTTATAAAAAACCAAAAAACCCTATCTTTGTGATATACTTTTTCTATTTAGCATTATACTATATTTCATGAAATATATTCAATGTCTTAAAAATTCAAAGAATTAACAAGAACAAAAGATAAAACCATTCTTGAGGCCAGGCTAGATTTTCAAGGCTTGAAAATATCCAGCCTTCTCTACTCCCACTTGAAACAATGGTTCATGTTCATCAAAGGCACAAGAAGACAAACTATGCTAGGTCCTGAGAAGGAAAAGATGAATTTTGACCAGAAAAGAATTCAGTCTTGGGGGAGAAAAGCATTAAACCGATTATTACAATGAAAGGCACTGGATCAGCTCAAAAACACTAGTTGTAAGTGGAGCTCTGAGGGATACTGGGAACGGACAGGCTTGGGGAAGTTGAGACAGGAAAGGGTGTTAAGGAAGTCTTCCTCTCTTAGAGGTGCTGTGCATGCAGAACTGATGCTTAACTGGCTTCACCATCAGTAATAGTTTCATGTTACCTCTTCAATGGCTTTTTGTCTTTTGTCTTCCACATCTTTATCCATTCTATGCAGAGATAAAAAAGAAAAATAACCATACCATTACTTCAGCAGACTGAACATTTAAAATAATAACCTTTCAAAGAAGTAGTTTTCTTCCACATTAGAAACTGGCAAAATGTTAAGCTCATTTTAAAAGAAAAATTGGGATCTTATCACATTTTGTAAATGACAGTATTTGGAGAGCCAGCTTTGTGCTATTAGGCTTACCTGCTCCCCCTTTTCCATTCATAGTTTGAATAGAATATTTTCTAGTAAAAGGCTCACATGGATACAATTTTTAAATTACTATTAACAACAGAAATAAAGTAATTTGAATAAACTGTGCCCTTTAATCAGAATTTAAGAAGTATGTCGTTCCACAGAAATCTAAAAACTGTCCAAATTCCTTTTCTTCTATTATAGCAAGCTTATCATAGTTGTAATTCTGGAATCAACTCTTACACTTGACATAAATGAAAAAAAGACTATCATCCTTACAGTTCTAAATAAATTGGCAAAATTATTAATTCTGAAATTAAATATCAACACTATAAAATTTGAAATATAAAACTTGTCCAAACGAATTTTTTCCCACTTTGGTAGAATATGCAATTATAGTACCACAAATTTATTACTTATAAGATTTAATATTGTAGGTCTCAAGGACAAGACATATACTTGCCAAGGACTCAGCAGTTAGCCTTGAAGGACCACTTCCCTAATCTTTTCCCAGAGAAAGTATTTGCTATCATGAATAACTAGGTAAGACACCTTTTTCTCTCTAAATTTTTATATCTAATTTGTACCTTAACAAAGCTTATAATAATGTTTAGTTCAGTCGCTCAGTCGTGTCCGACTCTTTGCGACCCCATGAATTGCAGCACGCCAGGCCTCCCTGTCCATCACCAACTCCTGGAGTTCACTCAGACTCATGTCCATCGAGTCGGTGATGCCATCTAGCCATCTCATCCTCTTTCGTCCCCTTCTCCTCCTGCCCCCGATGTACATGTATTAAAAATTAAAATCAAGTGGATTTATAAATAAAGGAATTGTGAGAAAATAAGACTACAGTTAGAATCCACATATCTCCATTTGATCAGCCATTATGAGACTTGTAACTCAGTGCTCTTCCTCTTACTGGGGACATCATCGAGATCTCAGTGCATAAAAACAGTGTACAATATTAGTAAGCTCTGATGTAGCAATACTGAATTCAGAAAACTACTGCTGCTTCATCAGAGGACTTCAACAACCTGGGATATGCAGGTGATGGCTGGAAGCAGTGAAAATCAGTTTGGCCAAATATTGTACAGTTAGGTGACGGAAGGGTCTGAGAAGTCACCAGTACACCACAGAACACCAGCATAACACATACACTGTTCAGTATGATTGGTGTGCCCTGAACGGACGCTCAGTGGGCGAGGCAGGGAAGGAATCTCCGGACTGTTCACCTCCAATATGGAGAGACTCATTTCTTTACACCAGGATACCCTGCAGTTCCCATTTTTAGAGAACTGCAGTTCTCACATGTAGCATGGTGTTAAAAAGGTGGAAAGCTCTGAAATAGGGAACTTGGGTTAGTGAGGAAGAGGTCCTGGAAGCCTGTGCTTCTTTCTTTTTTATTTTTTAATTTATTTTCTTTTTTTTAAAAATTTTACTTTACAATACTCTATTGGCTCTTTTCTAAGAATGAATCAACATGTTTTAAGAGTATGCTCACTATCCTCGGTAGAAACCATAACCATTTACTGAATTACATGAGTTAAATTAAAATCAGGGTCTTTCCCCCTCTTCTGTGTTACAGGTCTATTTACTGAAATACACCAAGAGTCTTTTCATAAACCTGCTCAGATAACACCTGGTTTACTAGTATAGAAATGTTGTTTCACAACTTGTTGAGTCTAAAGGGCAGGAATAACTTCCTGTACTGCTTCAGTGTCCCCTACAGTGCTCAATAAATTTCTCTCGGCTGTTCATGTTTCAACATACTGAAGAGAGGAGGCAAAATAAGACATATGGTTTGTGTACCACAAAAAATTCATCTCATTTGTGACACATTTGCTTTTTGATATACTTCTTACTTTCCCTATCAAAGGTATCATCTAGTGTTCAGTAAAATCCTTTTACACTCTATCCGCATTCTAGTCCCTTTCTTTAGCACTTTGGATGAGCATTAATTACAAAGGGATGGTCATCAAGCTACCAAGTCAAAAGAAGGGGTAAAATAGCAGGACAAATATTTGCAAGAGCATCTCAACACGTGTACATCTTTGTGTGATTCAATTCTAAAATTAAAGGGAAAAGAATTATTCATTACCTTGGACTGATAACACATGTTATTACACTTAAGAGCAAGAAAGGAAAACTTACCGAGAACGACTTAGATATAAAGCTTGACGATGAATGTCCTCTGGGTCTATTTCTACAGGATTTATTACAGCTAGTTGATCAATAGACCATCTAAATTCCCCTGGAGTCTTAACAAAAGAAAGTGATCTTATGAGTAAAAGCATATAACAGTGCATCAAAATGCTAACTTCAAATGTCAGCTTTAAAAACAATGTGAATGGTTATAATATAAAAATGTCTTACAGATATTTGACTTTACCACTAAATTAAAAGGCAAATGGTAAGCAGATCACACTAAATCAACTGACTTGACATTTCATCTGGGTGACTGCTGAAATTACATAATAATAGAAAAATCACAGCATATTAAAGGTATAGAAATTCCACAAATAACTCTCATCAGTGATGCAACACACCCAAATAAAACTAAAAATCTCTTAGTTATCAAAAGCCTTTATTTCCACCAGGAATGAAATGAAATTATACAAAGTCCTAACTACAAAAATATCTGCAAAAGCTTGTAAAATACGCAATAAATAATTATGAGTAGTAACCAGTGTTGCTTTTCTGTATTCAACTATCCAATAAACCAAAAGTTTATTTTTGTAACTCTACAATTAGAATTTGTAAACCAAATTCTAATTGGTAAATTCGGAATATATTTTTGAAAAATCAGGCTTAAAAATCCAAGATGTTTGTCATGCATTCTTGCTTTGAGGATTAAGTTGCAGTTATTTTGTTATTTTTATTAAGATTAACTAAAATTGAATACCATTCAATTTAAAATCATGAGGTCACATAATGACTCAATATAAAGTGTATAACTGTAAAACTTTCCTCTAGTGTATAACTAGCTGCACATAGAAATGCACACGTAGCTAGCTTCAAAAGCCACACAGTTTGCAGTTTTCTAGATAATTTGCTAAATCAGAAGATCAGACTTCAAAAGAACTTCTCCATTGTAGTCAATAACAATAATAAGAAGCTAAAGAGAGGAAGCCTTCCCTAATATGCTAAAAGAGACTATTCCCCTCCATATCAGCCTTCCGTTATAGCACATAACATACTCTCTTGAGGTTGCCAGTTTAGTCTTGTCTATCTAATTAGAGTACAGGCTGACTTCTTTTCAAACAATCTGCAAGCTAAGAATGGGTGTCAAAAATCCAAAATAATATTAGCATTTCATATGTGAAGATTATAAATGAAATTCAAATTTCAGTGTCCATAAATAAAGCTCTACTGCAACACAGCCACATTTACTGTTACTATACTACCAATGGTTGCTTCTATAATATAAGGCAGAGGTGAGTAATTGTAACAGCAACCAGATAATCTGCAAAGCCTAAAATATTTACTATCTGGCCCTTAACAGAAAAAGTTTGCTGACCCCTGGTACAGAGTACAAGCTCTCTGACTTGTTCAAGATGTAACCTCTGTAGGAAAGAACTGTACCTGACACATACCATTCAAATAAAATTTGCTGAATACCTGAAAATAATTAGACGAAATAGTTTCTTCTCTATTATGGTATTAGTACTTAGACCATCAACATAGTAACTAGCGGCACCCACAGCTGTGAGAAACATGCTAACTAATGAATAAAAAAGAAATGCTAATGAAAAAAAAGCAAGTTGAAAGCTAAGAATGGGTGGCAAAAATCCAAAATATTAGTATAGCTAGTATATATAATATTAGTATAGCTAGTATATATAGTATTAGTATAACTAGCTAAGTCATTTTTAGCCCAGTCACTATATTATAAAAACCAATAACCATTAGAATAAAAAAGTGCACTCCAGTTTACCACTTGTAAAGAAAGATTGACATTTAAAGTTATTTGGAAAAAGTAGTCGAGACTAACTTACTGGTAATTTTGTCGATTTAAAAACAGGACTGGAGACAGTTTGTTCATGGAGATTAGAATAATCACCAGGACTTTCAAAAGGATTTAAAATAGGAATCCTTCCTGGAGTTTCAGGTGTTATTTGCATTTTTGATTCTTTGACATCTCCCATAGCACAGAGGAAAAACTATAAAGAAATCATAAGTATATATAATAAAAGTACAAAGTTCCACAGACAATCATTTTGACAACTAAAATGTATTCAGCGAAGGTTGTTGTTGTTTAGTCTCCAGGTGGAGTCCAACTTTTTTGCGACCCCATGGAGTATAACCCACCACGCTCCTCTGCTCACGGGATTTCCCAGGCAAAAATGCTGGAGTGGATTGCCATTTCCTTCTCCAGGGGATCTCCCCCATCTAGAGATCGAATGCGCAACCCATTGGCAAGCGGATTCTTTACTGCTGAACCACCAGGGAAGCCCTATTACCTTTTTGTGAAATTTCACAAAAGAATTAACTCAAAACTTAAGCTCCTGGGGCTTTTTTGTAGTTTACACAAGTGTGATGCTCTAAATAATCTTGAAAGCTAGAAGGGTAAAGTATTAGTGACAGAATTTTGCAGGAGAATTAACAAGTTCAGAGAAGTCCACTGGTTTGTAAGTAGTACTCAACCGAATGTGAATGAGCTGAGGTCCCCCTTCGGGAAAACTAAACGTTCCAATAGGCACAAAACCTTTTCCTGCTAAAGAACAGTAGATCTACAGCTTTTTATTCATTATCTCAAGTCTGTAAACAAACACTTTGTACGTAATTCCAACAGCCCAGCAATTACCCAGCAAACTGCAGTTACTAAACAGTTATTTATAGCATCACCAACTCAATGGACATGAGTTTGAGCAAACTCCAGGAGATGATGAAAGACAGGGAAGCCTGGCGTGCTGCAATCCACGGGGGTCCCAAAGGGTCGGAAAAGCCTGAGCGACAGAACAGCAGCAAATAAGAGACGAGGAATTCTCTGGTACCTTTGTGCATAGGTGCCTGTCTTGAACTTTAGCCCCCATCAGAGAAGAAATGACTGATTAGGGCTACTAAATTAACCGCTTTGGGCTGCCTCTTCTCAAACACCCTTAGCCAAAGGCTAAGACCCCCACCCTCCCACGATGGAAGCGAGACTACATTATTTCCCGTTAAGGTGGGGGGTAGTACAACTAGAGAAAAGAATCCACTCCACGGAAGGCTGTGTAGCTGGCCTCCTCGGATGACAGGCAAAAGCGGACATTGACGCCAGTGTCATTCCAACCCTACTCGATCACTCTTTTCTGGGGCCCCCGTTTCCGCACCCACTCCCCGGCAGCTCTCATTCATTCCCAGGCGAGCGTGCAGCTGGTTCAGAGCCGGGCAAAGGGAGTTCTCCAACTCGAGACAGGAGCAAAGGCCAGGAATCACAAAGAACATACCTAGTTGTGTGTATAAAAAGGAAGCCCCCCCAAAGCGACTCCAGGGCGCTCCCGACGGTGCCGGGTAAGCTCCCACGACAGGCCCAGACTCTTTAACTCCCCGCTTCCGCGCTGTCTCAGGCCAACCAGGACACGGGCCTTGTGCACGACTGGCCAATCACGTCGTACCGCTGTCCGCGAACCAGCCAATCGCAGCGAGGCCGCGTAGTAAATTCGAATAGCAACTCCGAGCTTCGCGTTCCTCCCAGAGTATCGCGGCTCCAAATTCAAATCAACGCAGCCTCACGCTGGCGAACAGCGCGAGAGGCGGAGCCTGCCCGGCGTGAGCCGGGAACGCGCGGAGTGATTGCCCAGGAGAAAGGAAAGCGCTCCAGTTCCGGGTCAGGCCCTCCGCCCGCCTCCCTCGGCCTCCGCCATGGCTAGCAGCAGTGGCGCCGGGTCGGCGGCAGCGGCGGCGAATCTGAATGCGGTGAGGGAGACCATGGACAGTGAGTGCCCGTTTCGCCCCTTTTACCTTGCCTCTGTTCCCCAGAGCCAAGGCCCTGGGGCGGGGCTGGGCCCACGAGGACTTCGGGTCCACTTCCTGCCCCGCTCGGCATCTTTGGAGATCCTCCCAAGGGACCCTCCAGAGCTGATGGCCGCATCCTTTGAGAGTCGTCTCTCGTTGCTGCGTAGTTTGTCGCGCGCACGGCGTTGCGGCCCCACGTCAGCCCGGCGCGCGCCTGGTCCCTCCCGCAGCGGACCCCGCGCGCCGCCTGTTTCCCGCCTCGAGTGCTTTCTCCCGAGTACTCATTTCGCGCCCTCTCCCGCGACCTTCCTCGCGCGAGCTCATGCCACGCCTGGTGCCCTCGCCGGTTCCCCCGCATCCCCTCGACTGCGCCCGCCTCCTGTGCCTTGCCCACCCCGCGCGCCGCATCCAGTGAGGGGAGCGCCTCCGAAGCGCCCCAGGCTGTGAGCTCCTTGCAGACACTGGCTTCCTGTGTTTGGTCACCGCTCCATCCCTCCTTGTACCTTGCGCTGCAGCATGAGCATGTTAAATACCTACCCCTTGAAGGAACAAGTTGTGCTTTAATCAGAGTTGCCCCCATTTAGTCCTGGAGCCGGTGATGCCGGTGGTCCAGAGACCGTGGGCGTATTTACAGGTTTTGCAGCAGGGAGCACGCAGGTAGAAACTGCCCGCAAGTAATAGGGGGAAAAAAGTGTCTTGGAGTTATCCTCTGTCTCCTTTCTATTGCCGCTCTGCCACTTTATAGCCCTGGTGTAGGCTTGGACAAGTCATTTAAACATCTTTGAGCCTGCCTTTTTTTTTTTAACCCCAGTGAAACAAGACTAATACCTCGTGCTGCGTGAGTGCTAAGTCGCTTCAGTTATGTGCCACTCTTTGCGACCCCATGGACTATAGCCCGCCAGGCTCATCTGTCCATGGGATTCTTCGCTCAAGAATACTGGAGTGGCTTAGGTTGCCAGGCCCTCTTTCAGGGGATCTTCTCAACCAGGGATCGAACCCAGGCCTCCTGCATTGCAGGCAGATTGTTACCAGGGAAGCCCCCTGCTACCTCCTAGGATTATTGTAAATATTTAAATAAGATAATCTGATAAAGGTATCTCGAAGGTGACCATTAGCAGGTAGTTCCTGCACTGTTTTTGTGTATAAACATCATTCCACAACCCCTTTTGTTGTCCCCATTTTATTTGCCTGCATCTGTATATGTGTGTTTGATGTTAAGTTTTGCTTTTTTGCGTTTTCCAAGGGATACCCACATGAACTGATTTCTTTCAAACCATGAAATTCTCATTAAGCAGTGTCAGCCTTCATGTCCTATTTCTGGCTCCTTCGCTGTAGGGTCCACTTCCTATTAGAGCCCCTTCTTTATGAGGACTTGTGATAAAACTTATGACTTTCTTTGCACTCGCTGCTACTTCACCTTTCAAAGATTTTTTTTTTTTTAAACAGAGCCTTTGCATTTAATTTTTTACTCAGTGTCTGCTTTTGTCTTTTTCTGAAAAATGGAATTTTGTTAATACCATATTCAGCCTATTTTCCCATCCTTCTTGAAATAGCAGAGCTAATTAGTTTTATATTGTAGTGGATTTGTGTACATAGAAACTAGTGTACACCATTATTGTCTTACACTTTTGCTTGGAAGCCAATGTGGTTTCTGAACAGTATGAAGTGTATTTGAGGCCTGACTTCTAGTCAATTTTCTTATATTAACTTATATGAATATTATATGGGCACAGGATTCCATTTGAATAGAAAGCCCGCATTTTCTCTCTGATGAAACTACTGATACAGAAATGAGAACTGATCGTTTTTAATTGGCTGCATCATTAAGGTTTTCACTGAGAAAACTGAAGATTATAGTGTTAGAATATGAAAAAGTGAAGAAAGACCAGATTATTTTTTCTCAACACTGGCGGAGAGAGTGAGCAAAGTAGAGAACACTGCTCCTCTATACACAGTATGTCCCCAAATCAGAAGGTAAAAGGGAAGGCCCCAGGTTGTCAGTGTATCAACATCTGTTAAATGTGGCAGTTAGATCCTGTCGTGTCCATTGGAACTAGCCACTGTCATGCCATGCATGCATGATCAATCACTCAGGCATGTTTGACTCTTTGCCATTCCATGAACTGTAGCCTTCCAGACTTGTCTATCCGTGGGATTTCCCAGGCAAGAATAATGAAGTGGGTTGCTGTTTCCTCCAGGGGATCTTCCCAACCCAGGGATCAAACTGACATCTTCTGAATCATAATTGAGCCCAAAATAGTCAGTCAAAATGTGTAGTTTTGCAAAGTTAATGAAAATATTTTCCAGACTGTCTCTAATGATTGAGGCGCAAAGGGAAACATAGTGACACTTTCACTGTTAAGAATTGACCACACACTCAACTGAAAAAGTCCTCAATGCAGATGTTTAATAATCCCACCTTTCTCCACTCTTATTGCCAGAAATAGAACTTTAACTTGCCCAAGGGACAGGGCTGACCTACATAAGCACCAGTATTTTTTGAAACTCTGTGGAGTGTCCATGTATTTAAATCTGTCCATGAGACCCAAACTGAAGTGTTCAAAACGTTTTGACTCTGACAGCGCTGCTTCAAGATCTAGTATATTTCTCCTTATCCTCTTCCTCCCTCCCTCCCATCAGTATTAAGAGTCAGCTAAGTGATTTAATCTTTTAATTAATGTCAGATGATTTGCAAGGATTATAAAATTGAGCTATAAACACTTGTAATTTTATTGTGAAAATAAAAGCATTTTGATAAAGATACTTTAGACAGGGGGGGAAGTGGTGGGCTTTGTTATTTATCTGCACAGAACACTGAAAGAAACCTGATTGATCCTGGCCAGATTTAGTATAGGATCTGTTGTATAAGGGGCTTCCCTGGTGGCTCAATGGTAAAGAATCTACCCACCAATGCAGGAGACATGGGTTCGATCCCTGGGTCAGGAAGATCCCTGGAGAAGGAAACAGCAACCCACTCCAGTATTCTTGCCTGGGAAATCCCATGGACAGAGGAGCCCTTCAGGCTATAGTCCATGGGATTGCAAAAGAGTAAGACATGACTTAGCCTTAGCGACAGTAACAACAAATTATGTTTTTGGCAATGGTGATTAAAATTTACTTCTTCCCTACTTGAGGCTTCAGTGTGATACAGTTGTTCCTCAGTATTTGCCGGGAAATTGGGTTCAAGACACCCTCACCCACCCACCCAAACCACAATCTGTGGGTGCTCAAGTCTGTCATATAAAATGGCTAAGTGTTTGCATATAACCCACATTCATCCTCTTGTATAGGGGCTTCTCAGGTGACTGAGGGGTAAAGAATCTGCCTGCCAAGAATTCTNCAATTGCTGTGGGTGCTCAAGTCTGTCATATAAAATGGCTAAGTGTTTGCATATAACCCACATTCATCCTCTTGTATAGGGGCTTCTCAGGTGACTGAGGGGTAAAGAATCTGCCTGCCAAGAATTCTTTTTCCCAAATATTTTCAATACACAGTTGACTTGTATCAAGTTGTAAACTAGCCAAAGGAGTGAAGAGAGTCCACAGTGTGCAGGGCAGTGTCGGTGAAGCAAACATATAGCCCATGCTCCCACCATCAATCCCCTTGCTTTCTCATGTGAGGTCTCCCCTACCTCTCTCCTTCACTAAGCTTCTTCAGTTCTTCACTCATCTCAGATTTGACCTTTTGTATTAATCTCTCCTGTCCATGCCACCTACCAGTCTCTCCATAATTGCAATAACTTATCTGGGCTCCTTCTTCCCAGGTCTTACACTGGGAAGAACTTGGTAAATGAGACTGAAAGGCTCATGTAAAGACAGTGTAATTAAGGGGGATAAATGATTGTGAAATATGAGATGAGACAAACATGAGAATATACTAAGGCCTTATTGAAGATTTGAGAACTCTGGGAAGCTACTACAGTTAAAACAGGAATATGACAAGATCAGATATTCTTTTTCTTTAAGATTTTGCCTTCAAGGCTGCAGTGCAGTGGCAGGATGGGAGTAACTTAGGCAAAACCCAGCAGACACCTTGAGTTGAGCAGGAGTTAGGGTCCAGGGAGACCAAGACAGGCAGAGTTTTTAAGACAGAGTACCTAAAAGGAAAGAGGCTGCACCTAGAGAAAATTCTGGAGGTCCATGGAATGTTCTCCCTCAGGTATTTAGCACAGCATTGATCAGTGTGCAAGGAAAGTACCCCCAAAAGACACCAAAGGATCAAACTGTTTCTAGATAACTGCATCTCATTACAAAGCTTGAGAATATGTATAAAAATACAAAACTGTCAAACACCCAGGACAGTAAAATTCACAATGTCTGGCATCCAGTCAGAAATTATTAGGTATGCAAAAACAAGAATGTGACCGATGATGAGAAAATTTTAATCTGTTGAAACTGACCCACAGTTGATACAGATGTTAGGATTAGCAGGTGAAAACATTAGAACGGTATTCCATGTGTTCAGAGGTTAAGTAGAGGAATGGAAGAGAGATTGTTTTAAACAAATTGAACTTCTCAAGATGAAAATGAATATGAGGTATGAAAAAGTCAAACAGGCCCATATCACAAAAATCATGAAAATTATGAAAGTTTTCAAAAGGACTTAGACTGAAATTAAAGGTGTGTTGTTCATTTGTCTGTTCATCCCCAAATAAAGTATCATTTTCATACAGTTCATATCAAAATCCAAATGGTATATTACTGACTAAACAGTTCTACTTCTAGGAATTTATTCGGATAAAATTAAGTTCCTATGTACAGATATTTGTCATGGTATTATTTTCATCAGGGAAAACAGGAGACCCGCATAAAAAAATAGCAGAGCAGTTAAGTAATGTATGTTATTTTCTTAAAATGGAATATTACATGAATGATTAAATTACATTGTAAGAGAATGCTAAAAAGTGGGAAAATGTTCAGAATAATCTGGACTATGATATGTAAATTTTAGGTAGATACTAAATGAGTAATGGAATATAAACCAAGATATAGAAAAGTTATGTGGAGGGAGGTTGTAATTTATTTGTAAGTTTCTAGAGCTAAGTAAGGGCCGTATTACATGCCAGTTTTCCAGTACTACATCCCGGTTTCCAAATCTAGGAATGCTGTGCTGTTCTTTGGTGTTATGCAATATTATGCGAATTAAAAACAGAAGTATTCATGTGCATTTTTTAAATGTTACACGGTTTTATTCTTAAATTTTTTTTGTCTTTTTCCAGTCCTACTTGAGATTTCAAGAATTTTGAATACTGGATTAGATATGGAAACTCTGTCTATATGTGTGCGGCTTTGTGAACAAGGAATTAACCCAGAAGCTTTATCATCAGTTATTAAGGAACTTCGCAAGGCCACAGAAGCCTTAAAGGTAGAGATTCATATGTTCACTCACTCTGAATGAAAATGCTTTTGTTTAGAAAACAATTAATGCTGAAATTTTATTNAAGGAATTAACCCAGAAGCTTTATCATCAGTTATTAAGGAACTTCGCAAGGCCACAGAAGCCTTAAAGGTAGAGATTCATATGTTCACTCACTCTGAATGAAAATGCTTTTGTTTAGAAAACAATTAATGCTGAAATTTTATTTGAATAATTTTAAACAAGATTAAACTAACATCTGTCATCATCAGGAGAAATTCAGATGGCCAGGATCTCAGTAGTATATGTTCAGATCACAAAATTCTCTATCTGAACCATGTTGTCTTTTTGTAAAAGTCTCTGATTATGTTTAGAATTCTGCTTGTGTTGGGGGTGATATTGTTTCTGCCCCCCCCCCAAGATATGCTTAAGTGTGCAACACCTGTGAATATACCATGTTTGGAAATAGTGTATCTGTAGGTATAATCAAATTGACATGAGATCATAATGGGTTAATGACCAGTGTCCTTATAAAGACAAGAGAAATTTGGACACAGATATACAAAGCACATACCCTGTGAGGACACAGAGGGGATGCTCTATGATGACAGAGGCAGAGATTGGATTGATGGCGTTTACAAGACAAAGAAGGCCAAGCATTGTTGGCAGCCACCAGAAGGTAAGAGGCAAGGAAGGATACTCTGCTAGAGCCTTCAGAGGGAAGGATGGTCCTGCTGACACCTTGATTTTGTACTTCTGCCTCCATAACTATTAGAGAATAATTTTCTGTTGTAAGCTACCCAATTGATGGTACATGTTTATGGCAACCCTAGAAATCTAATTTAGATTTACTATTGGAAAGTGGAGTGCTGCTGTAAGAAATACATAAAAATGTGGATGTGACTTTGGAATTGGGTAATAGATAAACGGTGGAAAGTTTTAGGGTGCTTGATAGTAAAAGCGTGGATGGCCTTAAAGACTTGGTAGAATGATAGACATTAAAGGTGATTCTAGTGAGAGCTCAGAAAGAAAAGAGTATCAGTCATCTCAGAGAATACGTCTATCATTATGAATAGAATCTTGTTAGAAATATGAATGTGAAAGGTGCCTCTCTGAGGTCTCAGATAGAAATGAACAACCTCGGATGTCGGACCCTGGAGGAAAGGCCATCCTCGGTATAAAGAGCACTCAGCTGAATTATATTCTACTGTTGAAAGGAAAATAAAACTTGTAAACAGTGACTTGGGTATGGGGCCTGGTTTCTCCTTGCTGCTTATGGTAAAATGTAAGGGAAATTGAGGAAGGAATAAGTAAAAAGAAACCAGCACTCACTTTGGGAAGCTCTCGGCCTACCCAGATAGATCTCTGGAAAGAAGGCTGAGAGTGTAGCTAGATAACCTTTTGGTGAAGAGATTAGGTTGTATGATTCAAATGCAGTGAACATCTCAGTACAAAATCAGGCCAGCTTGAACTTAAAGGGATGAAGAAAGGCTGTCATACTTCCGGGGTTCTGTAGGTGGCTGATGGAGCTGTTAGTGTGTGCACATCCTTAAAGGAAAGGGCGGGGTAGCCCAGAGGCCAAGAACTGCTGAGGCCAACTGGGCTGTGTTGCCAGCGTGGACCCAGAGGAGGACCTTTTTTCACATTTACATTAACCACCTTTTAATTGCTGAGATTGCAAACAGTAAAGGTGTTGTGTTCCCTTTCTTGCTTGCACACACTCCTATTTAAAATCTCACATGATGTTATTTCCATGTTTATGTAACACTCATAATGAGTTAAACTCATTAAACTCATATGAACACTTTGGAGAAGGCAATGGCACCCCACTCCAGTACTCTTGCCTGGAAAATCCCAAGGGCAGAAGAGCCTGGTAGGTTGCAGTCCATGGGGTTGCGAAGAGTCAGACACGACTGAGTGACTTCACTTTCCCTTTTCACTTTCATATTTTGTAAAAGGAAATGACAACCCACTCCAGTGTTCTTGCCTAGAGAATCCCAGGGACTGGGGAGCCTGGTGGGCTGCAGTCTACGGGGTCACACAGAGTCGGGACTGAAGCGACTTAGCTTATTCAAATTTTCTATTTCTTTTTTAAATGTATTTTTAATTGNAGGAAATGACAACCCACTCCAGTGTTCTTGCCTAGAGAATCCCAGGGACTGGGGAGCCTGGTGGGCTGCAGTCTACGGGGTCACACAGAGTCGGGACTGAAGCGACTTAGCTTATTCAAATTTTCTATTTCTTTTTTAAATGTATTTTTAATTGGAGGTTAATTGCTTTACAGTTGTGTTATAAACACAATTTACAATTGTGTAGGCTGGTTGGATGGCATCACCAACTCAATGGACATGGGTTTGGGTAAACTCTGGGAGTTGGTGCGGTTCATGAGATCACCAAGAGTTGGACATGACTAAGCAACTGAACCGAGGCTTCTGCCATACAAAGCTCGAATCAGCCACAAATACACACAAGTCCCCTTCCTCTTGAACCACCCACCCACCTTCCACCCCATCACAGAGCACCAAGTTGAGCTCCCTGTGTTGTCCAGCAACTTCTATTTCTTTTTTTAACTCAACAACTGTTGCTTTCATATAAGAAAGAAAAATAACGACATAATACAGTAAGAATAGCTAGTATTTACTCTGCTTTTGCTAAACTCCGCACTGAGGACTCTTCGCTGCATTGTTTGCTTTATAGTCAATGCAAGGATGTTTACTCCCGACGACTAGTAAGAGTTTACCCCTAAGGAAACTGAAGTTGTGGTGGCTAACTCACTTCTCCCAAGACTTACAGTTCAGTGGCTGAGCTAGGATTTGAGCTCAGACCTTCTGACGTCAGGGTTGTTAACAACTAAGTTTCTGCCTACAGTAAGTTCTAAAAAATATCTGAGCCTGCTATTTAAAAAAGCAGGAAATTAGATTAGAACCAAACCAGTGGACTGGAGCCCAAGTACCTTCCCTGGCTTAATACTGTCTCATAACCCTGTTTTTAAAAATAACAGGTATCATAGCCTTTTATTAGTAAATTTCTGAAATTTCAGTGGAAGAGGATTTACTTAATATACATCTTCCACAGCCACAAAAATTTTTATTCAGCTATGCTGGAGTTTGAAAGAGAATAGGGAGGCAGAATAGCAAGAGATTTTTGTATTAATGCAGATTGACTGATGTGAAGGAACCAGAGACAAGTAACCTAGCTGGAAAGGTAGGGGGCAGACAACATNTAGTAAATTTCTGAAATTTCAGTGGAAGAGGATTTACTTAATATACATCTTCCACAGCCACAAAAATTTTTATTCAGCTATGCTGGAGTTTGAAAGAGAATAGGGAGGCAGAATAGCAAGAGATTTTTGTATTAATGCAGATTGACTGATGTGAAGGAACCAGAGACAAGTAACCTAGCTGGAAAGGTAGGGGGCAGACAACATGCTGCTGCTAAGTCACTTCAGTCGTGTCCGACTCTGCGACCCCATAGACAGCAGCCCACCAGGCTCCCCCATCCCTGGGACTCTCCAGGCAAGAACACTGGAGTGGGTTGCCATTTCCTTCTCCAATTTACTTCTTAGAATAAAAACCAAGGTATTAGGAGATTCAGAAGCGCCTGTTTAACATAACTTTTTCAGCTTTGATGTCCTGGTTATTCCACATCCAGTGGATTATAATGAACTCTGAAGGCAAAGTCAGTGCAGTAACTCCCCTACATAGCAAACTGTCAAGTTGTGAACGTCAGGTGTGAGTGAAATTGCAGCTTGCCCGCTGCCTCCTATTGCTGACCATCCTTCAGCTCTCCCATCTCCCACATCCTCTCCCTCACCATAAGTAACTCTTCTTGCCTGTCCACTCAGTGCCATTCCCTATATGCCAGCCATTGTCTTGTACTTTGCAAGGTACTGCACTGTTAGATTCAAAATGTTTCTTTATTTTTTGTTTGTTTTTTATGTATTATTTGTGTGAAAAGTATTATAAACTTAAAATACAGTTATAATAATACTATTATAAACCTATAGTACAGTACTATATTGTGTCGGTTAAGTACCTAGGCTAACTTTGTTGGACTTATGAACAAATTGGACACTCAGAGAAGAGCTCATTTGCATGTAGGAGACTTACTACAATTAAGTTGAACAAAAATGAGAAAGTGTTGCCCATTCGAATGGAAAATCAGTGTCATACACACACAAAGCCTCTTAAAACACACTTCTCCCATAATCTAAAATTGGTATACCTGACTCTTTCTAAAAGTAGGTAGGGGAAGAGATCGTGAAAAGTTTCCAGTAAAGAAGAAATGTTCATTAAAACTTTTTCTTGAAAGTAATGTTTGAAATCTATTTAAGTTGTATAAAAGTAATACATGTTGCTAATTTTTAAATATTTAGATCAGAAAATACAAAGAAGGAAACAAAAATCATTCAAGATCACCAGTAGATAACCCTTGATAATAGTTGGTTAACATCATTCTAGCTGGTCTCATGCTACTTTGAAAACAAAAATATTATAGTTAATCTCATTGAATTAAAAATGAATAAACTTCCTCAGGTTAATTCTCTGCAGATCAAAGTCTATTCTCTCCTAACTGCTCCTGCTGGGTCTGGGTTGGGAGCTGGTTGGTTCAGAACTGCACTCAGCCACACCTATGTTCTCTTGACTGCCTTACCCTGCCCAAGCCTACTGCCTTAATATGCATAGGTTCTCTCTCTTGTGTGGTTGCTGCTCATGAATTTTTTTCTGCATATTTTTTGTTTATTTCTCTTAGTGTGATAAATAGAGTAAGGAGAAACTCTTCTTGCTGCGTTGTATTATTTTTACCTAGAAGTCCTAGTGATTAGAATTTAATTATATGATACTCCTCTCTGTTTTATACCATGTACAATATAAATCACAGATATGATGAAATGTTGCAAGGAATTGTTGATCTGAAGCATAGTTTTTTCTTCTGTTCTTAAATATGAAGGAAATTATAATAATTTTTCTAATTATTTTATTTTTCTCTTTCAAATCTTTTAGATTTGTATATAGGTGTTGTATTTTATATGTATGCATATATATGTGTGTGTGTGTATTACAGTAAAAGCAGCTAGTTGTGGTAATTTATCTATCACCCAGATAGATAAATTTCTTAACAGTGGTAGACAGATTGCCTTATGTTTATTTGCCACAGCATAAGTAGAATTGTTAATCACATGTATTTCTTTTAAAAATAAGACTTTATTTTTATGAATGTTACTTTTATCAACACTGCATTTTTATGCTGTCTCCTCAATGCTAGTATTTATATGTTGGCAGTCATTTATAGATTCTGATTTCACAGATTGTGGGCAAAACTCATTTTCCCATATTTTCGACTTTCTTGCCATGGTACCTTGAATTATACACTATTGGTGACTTCAGACACACTAAGCCTTGTGTTTTCTTTTCAAGCTGTCCTGTACTATACCTTAGAGTATGTGATGTATCTCCTAACGGCAGCGTGAGGACATTGGCACTGTAGAATTTGTAATTGGCAGAGAAATGAGGGATGAAGTAAGTCCCATGTCCCCAACCATCCTCACCAAGGAGGGAATAAACTCGGGCAATGGAAAGTTTGGAGAGAAGACCTCGGTGTGGGTTTTCCCCAGAACTGCTGTGTATACACTTTTGGAGTCTTTAATGACTATCTGGAAACTGAGTTTCTAGGATGCCATTGCTGTTTTCCTTTCAACTGGAAAGTAGTTCTGCACACATTTAACATGAATGCACTACAAGGTTGACGGCTTGCTTAATTCAAATGAAAAGACATGTTGCATTGTATCTTGAAGGGGAACCTCTAAAATTAGTATGAAAATGGGATCAGGTTCTAATTCTTGTGAATAGTAAACCCAAGAAGAGAAAGATGAACAACCAGCTATGTAGAAAAACATGGGAGGTTCTGTTGACAAGAATGTTTCATATTTAGTTACCTACAACTTTCCCAGTATCTTAAGGAATTTCCTTGAAGGACCTCTGAACTTAGACTGAATATTAAAAAACAAGTTTTAATTAGGAGGTTGAAATGTAAATGAATTGAGTTTACCATGTACTTCTAAGATTAAACTTATTTAAATTCAATATTTCCATATTTGGCCTTGAGAAATTGCCTGTTTAAATCCTATCTTTTAGAAATGCATATAAAATAATTTTCTGGTGAATGATAATGGTGTCTGGAAATTTCTACAGAATAATCAGGGAAAGGGTAATGGATGCTGGTTTAGGTAAAGCTGTATTAGCCACGTATTCATTATTCCTCTTTTGCCTTTTTTTTTCCCTTTGTGTTACAGCATAACAGATCTTTTTCATTCTTAGTTCCCTTTTCAAACTGTAACAAAACATACAGAAACAAACTGATAAAGACGGTGGATGAGGACTTCTATAAATTGATTTTTCAAGTAGTGTTATATTTTTACATTAACTTAATTAAGATTATGTGGCAATTTGGACTTCCCACGTGGTGCAGTGGTCAAAACTTCACCTGCCAACGCAGGAGACTCAAGAGTCGCAGGTTCAATCCCTGGGTTGAGAAGATCCCCTGGAGTGGGAAGTGGCAACCCACTCCAGTACTCTTGCCTGGAAAATTCCATGGACAGAGGAGTTTGGTGGGCTGCAGTCCATGGGGTCACAAAAAGTTGGACACAACTGAGTGACTGAGCACAAACAATAATTTTCCACTGTTAGCCTAGCAGTCAGTCCAAATGGTAGTTCTAATAATGTACTGCAAAAAGTGAAAACTACTGCATCATGCTGATAAAAGTGCTTTGCTATATGTGGGGGAAGAGTTGTTAATGACAGTGCAATATTGACAAATTTATTTCCATGGTGTTCCCCCCCCCCCATGATTTTGTTATACTGAATCATACTTTCTTGTTCTAGGCTGCTGAAANGGGATTGGGGGCAGGAGGAGAAGGGGATGACAGAGGATGAGATGGCTGGATGGCATCAGCGACTCAATGAACGTGAGTTTGAGTAAACTCCGGGATTTGGTGATGGACAGGGAGGCCTGGCGTGCTGCAATTCATAGGGTCGCAAAGAGTTGGACACAACTGAGCTACTGAACTGAACTGTCCTGAATGATAGTTGCTTACCTTCTCCAGGGTTCTTTTCCTAACCAGCGTGTTATTGATGATGCTAATGGGCTTGTGAACTTTTGTGACATCTTTGCAGATCTACATTATTGCCTTTCAATGACAGGTTAAAAACATTCATTTTTTCAGATATACTGTCCTTGGAAATCCCATTTTTAACAATAACAACAACAAACATCTCTTAGGATATTTACTATTGAGCTTATATACACCAGGTATTTTAAGTGTGTAAAAAAAAAAGAAAAGGTACATTTGACAGCCCTAAATAGAAGCCTCAGGAAGTCTGCTGCTGTTAAGTCGCTTCAGTCGTGTCCAACTCTGTGCCACTCCATAGATGCAGCCCACCAGGCTCCCCTGTCCCTGGGATTCTCCAGGCAAGAACACTGGAGTGAGTTGCCATTTCCTTCTCCAATGCATGAAAAAGAATAGTGAAAGTGAAGTTGCTCAGTCTCTTAACTAATAATGCTTTGTCTGTTTAGAGCAGAAAACTGGGGTCTCTTGTGGGTCCCCAGGAACTGAATAGAAATTCTGGTGTGCTACATCAGAAGTGATCACATTATCACCTCCNAGAATAGTGAAAGTGAAGTTGCTCAGTCTCTTAACTAATAATGCTTTGTCTGTTTAGAGCAGAAAACTGGGGTCTCTTGTGGGTCCCCAGGAACTGAATAGAAATTCTGGTGTGCTACATCAGAAGTGATCACATTATCACCTCCAGCTACTGAAAACAATAGCTTGCCAGATGCATACTTGTAAAGTTACATCCAAACCTTTGAAGAGATTGTTCTGTTTACAAGAGCGAATGTTAGAAAACTATTTCACATGTTAAATATTTCAGACAATCTACTTGCTCCCCTACCAGTAAAAGTCCTTTTTGTTGTAACAGCTACAGCTTATACTTGAATAGGCTTATCGATATACCTAAATAAACTAATGTACATTAAAAAAAAAACAAATGTGAAATATCTAATTCTCATTGAAGCTGAAAACCCCAGTTGTCCAAATAATTTAAATACCACCCAGTTCTATTTCACACCTTTTAGCACTGGAAGAAAACTGAAACTATGTGACTGCACCAGAAGGAAACAATTTCTGTTTTCTTTCATGGTAGTTTGTATGTGTAGTCAAAAGATGTCTGAAGCCCCATCAGAAAAACAGCTGCCGAAATTGACCTGGTGGGGAGATCGTTGTATGTTTTAAAAGGTAAATGATCCAACAAGGATGAATGGTATAGCACAGGGAACTACACTCAATATGTTGTAATAACCTATAATGGAAATGAATCTGAAAAATAATACATATATATCTATATCTGTATATATATAAAACTGAACCACTTTGTACACCTGAAACAATGTAAATCAACTATACTTCAATTTTTTTGAAAAAAGGTAAATGATCATGTTTCAGCAATTCAATAAACTGATATGCTATGGACACAATTACACCTCTTTTGGCCTGTTATTGTTTTTGTTCAATCACTAAGTTATGTTCGACTCTTGGTGAGCCCGTGGACTGCAGCACACCAGGCTTCCCTGTCCTTCACAATCTCCCAGATTTTGCTCAAATTCATGTCCATTGAGTTGGCAATGCCATCTCATCCTCTGCCTCTTCTCGTTTTGCCTTCAATCTTTCCCAGCAGCAGAGTTTTTCCAATGTGTTGGCTCTTGGCATCAGGTGGCCGAAATATTGGAGCTTCAGCATCCATCCTTCCAATATTAGGGGTTGATTTCCTTTAGAATTGACAGGTTTGATTTCCTTGCAGTCCAACGGACTTAAAACTCTTAACGGACATTCTGCTCCAGCACCACAATTCAAAAGCATCAGTTCTTCAGTGCTCACCTTTCTTTTTGGTCCAACTCTCACATCAATACATGACTACTGGAAAAATTATAGCTTTGACTAAATGGACCTTTGTTGTCAAAGTGTTGCCTCTGCTTTTTAATATGCTGTCTAGGTTTGTCACAGCTTTCCTTCCACGGAGCAAGCATCTTTTAATTTCATGGCTGCAGTCACCATCAGCAATAATTTTGGAACCCAAGAAGATAAAATTTTGTCACTGCTTCCACTTTTTCCTCTTCTGTTTGCCATGAAGTAGTGAGACCAGATGCTATGATCTTAGTTTTTTGAATGTTGAGTTTTAAGCCAGCTGAAAAGCCAGTGAAAATACTTTCCTCTTTCACCCTCATCAAGAGACTCTTTAGTTCCTCTTCATTTTCTGTCATTAGGGTGGTATCATCTGCATATCTGAGGTTAGTGATCTTTCTCCCAGCAATCTTGATTCCAGCTTGTGATTCATCCAGTCTGGCATTTTGCATGATGTACTCTGCATATAAGTTAAATAAGCAGAGTGACAATATACAGCCTTGATGTACTCCTTTCCCAATTTTGAACCAGTTTGTTGTTTCATGTCTGGTTCTAATTGTTGCTTCTTGACTTGCATATGAGTTTATCAGGAGACAGGTAAGGTGGTCTGGTATTCCCATCTCTAAGAATTTTCCACACTTTGTTGTGATCCACACAGTCAAAGGCTTTAGTGTAGTCCATGAAGCAGAATAGATGGTTTTTTGGAATTCCCTTGCTCTCTTTATGATCCAATGAATATTGGCAATTTGATTTCTGGCTTTTCTGCTTTTTCTAAATCTAGTTGTACATCTGCAAGTTCTCAGTTCACATACTGCTGAGGCCTAACTTGAAGGATTTTGAGCATAACCTTACTAGTATGAGAGAAGAGTGTAACTGTATGGTAGTTTGAACATTCTTTGGCATTCCCTTTTTTTTTGCAATCAGAATGAAAACTGACCTTTTCCAGTCCTGTGGCTGCTGCTGTTTTCCAAACTTGCTGACATATTGAATGCAGTACTTTAATAGCCTCATCTTTTAGGATTTAAATAGCTCAGCTGGAATTCCATCACCTCCACTAGCTTTGTTCATAGTGATGCTTCCTATGGCCAACCTGACTTCACACTCTAAGATGTCTGGCTCTAGGTGAGTGACCACACCATCATGGTTATCTGGGTCATTAAGACTCTCTGGGCCTAAATGAATTTCAATTGTATCATGTGAGTTTTAGCCTAGAATCCACAAAGCCATCCCCCCAAAGTCTAGATTTCCTAGGGAAGGAATTCCTAAGACCAGTGCCATCCATTGCCTTTTAGGAATTGGGTCACACAGCAGGAGGCAAATGGTAGGTGACTGAGTGAAGCTTCATCTGTATTTACAGCCACTCCCCATTGCTCACATTACTGCCTGAGCTCCGCCTCCTGTCAGATCAGTAGCAGTGTAATAAACATAATGCGCCATCCGTCTGGAAAAATTGGCTGAGAAAACCAATCCCCAGCACCAGAAAGCTGGGGATTGCTGTCCTAGGGCATCTTCATGATTTTCACCACATGTATACACCACTGAGCTATTATTTATAACCTTTTTTCTTTAAGTAGCCTAGCTTAAAATAATCTACATATGTTGACATTTAAAATAAAGATTTGCATGACTACAAAAAGGAAAAACAGCCTCATTTGCCCTAGCTAGAAAGCAGCTATAAAAATATCTATAATGAAAAATAAACATAGACTTACATCTTAGTTGGGTATTGTCCTTAAAAGCAATGGTACTGAGACCTAATCTTTCTGTGAAAGATAAGAAGATAACAAGTCTTAGGGACAGAGAACTGAGTTATTAAAAAGATAAAAAGAGTTGAAAAAAATGTTTTTCACTATGGTACATATTGCATTTGAAACATACTTTCCCATGTACCACCCACTCTGACACCCATCCTACATTTTGGAAAACTGCTATCCTAGGTAATCCTCAAGATTCCTTTCGGCTCTAATCATAGTTTATCAGAAAACTCAGACTTTGGGATTAGACAGACATGAGCTCCATGTGCGTTATTCAACCTTCGGTTTCTTATCTATAGGATAAGGATTATAATATACAGCTCACAGTGTTATGAAGATTAAGTGGGCATATATAAAACCCATAGCATACCATCTGGCACATCGTAGGCATTCATAAAAGTTAATCTTCATGATACATTTTACATTAATTGGACTTGTCTAGCAGCCTAATCTCAGTAGCTGTTACTGAGTCCTACTTGCCACAGGACAGGCCAATAAGTTCAGAGAAACGGTGTTGGAACCAGGAATAACAACTTTATTCAAAAAGTCAACAGACCAAGAAGATGGTAGACTAATATCCTAGAGAACCGTCTTACCCAAATCAGAATTCGGCTTCTTTCGCACTAACCAGATGGTTTACCAGGTGGCGATAGTGGTAAACAATCCACCTGCCAATGCAGGAGATGCAGGAGATGTGGCTTCAATCTCTGGGTCGGGAAGACTCCCTGGAGTAGGAAATGGAACCCACTCCAGTATTCTTGCGTGCAGAATCCCATGAACAGAGGAGCCTGGTGAAATCCATGGCACTGCCAAGAATCAGACAGGACCTAGTACCGCATAATAACAGGGTAGGGTGTGTGGATGATTGTTGCAAACTTCTTGATCTCAGGTCATGATGTTCCTGTAAACCTCCAACAAGACAAGTGTTATACTCTGTCCTGCAACTTTTTATCTCTGTATGGAATGGGAAGGTGTTATACCTTTAAAGATCAGAGCCTTGAGAATGGGCTATTCGGTATAGGTAACATTCAAGCCATAGGCAACATTCTTGTGTGTGTGCGTTTAGTCACTTAGATATGCCCAACTCTTTGCAACCCTCTGGACTGTACATTCTTCACTGGAAACAAAATCAATAGAATACAAAGGTTACAGTAAAAGATATAGATATTATACGGAGTCAGATTTGTTCCTCTGTATTACAGAGTGGCTCAGTGTTTCTGAATACACAAATTCAAAGTACATTTTTTTCCTCACCAATGGAGTCAGACCTAATGTTTTTATCAACTTCTGCTTCTATACACTCTTTTTTTGGAAACATAGACAAAATGTATTCGTATGTAAACATATACTGTGTTTGCGTAGCAAGGAAAATCAAGGATTAATAGGTAGCTAAATTTTAGTGCAAAGATTTGCATAGCTAATTAGTGAAAGAAGCCCATGAGGATGAGGATGTGTTGGGAGAAAGTTTATGAATAATGCTTAACTCTCTATTTTCAACATAAAAAGAGCTCAACGTTCAGTTGCTTCTGAAAAGCCCAGTGGGAATATCAGTGATCTTTGTTCCTGGTGAACACTGACAATCATCAAGTAAAGCAGGAGCAAATAGCTGGCTAGATAGGCGCTTCCGTGGAAGTCTACTCATAGAAAATTGTCGGGGGGAGGGAGGTCTGTAAGTTTTCATTTCAGCCATGGATGAACAGTTCCTGCTTTTATTTATCTTTACCTGATAGAAATGGAAACAGCCAGGTTCAGAAAGAGTGGGAGAAAAGCATTTTGTGTGGAACAAAGACAAAAGTCCTTCCATTTCACAAAAATGGCTCTCTGTAACCTGTTCTTACCTTCAAATGCTATTGCTCAAAGACCTTGGGGTTCCGTGGCCTTAGGAAAAACTAATGCGGACTTGACCTTTCAAGGTAGCAGCCAGGAGCATGACTTAGAAAGGAAGAGAGCTGTTGTGATGGATTATTATGACTTCTGCACTGTCACTTTCATCAGTTTGGAGAGGTTTTAGAATGTGTGTTGGGATTTAGCAGTAAATCTGGTTAACAAGGGAGTCCCTAGGGAAAACAATGTGTGGAAAAGAGAAGATGCTTTCACACCTGGGATTTCTCAGCTCTTTTCTGTTCTCCTTTTCAGCATTTTATGCCAAGATTTCTTGTTTTCTCTCACAAACTCAAGTCAGAGCAAAAGAATTCAAACTAGGATGTTACTGATAATGTATCTATCTCCCCTCTCTGGGGAAAGCCAAGTCCTAGCAGAAGCAGTCAGCTAGCTGTACAAGGCAGTAGGGGAGGGGATAAGACTGGCGCATGGAGAGTTTTAAGATCCTTTGAATCATTTGACAGCTAGACCCAGCACTCTCTGAAGCTATCTAATGTAAGACCAACTCAGTGTCAGCTGAAGTTCATCTCATGATCCACGAGTAATAGAAACTGAAGATGAAATGCTGCTCCCTTTGGCTTGGCTTGCATACCCTTGTCTTAGCTTCTCATTTCAAATGTAATTCACTTCTCTTGGTTAGCCCCCATCACTCAGCTGTCAAACAGCAAGTGCCATCTCTCACAATCTAGCCCCTTGGGTAGCTTCTTGACAAATAACTGAAATCTAGTCTGCTTCACTTTGGAAACAAAATAGGAAAAAACTATTATTACCATTGTTCTTCCAGAAAAGTCAACTGGAAATGCTTTTTCATATACTATTCTATATAGAGCAGGCTTAACATTGTGGTTACATTATCAAGACCCATTCCACTCCCATATAGGGATGGTCTTTAAAACTCTCTTTTTTTCTCTCAAAATTATTATTTTATTACTATTAAATAGTTCATGCATAAATACGGTCTGCGTGCATACATACTCAGTTGCTAAGTCATGTCCAATTCTTTGTGACCCCATGGTTTGTAGACCGCCAGGCTCCTCTGTCCTTGGGATTTTCCAGGCAAGAATCCTGGAACTGGTTTCCATTTCCTACTCCAGGAAATCTTCCCAACTTGGGGATCGATCCCACATCTGCACCTCCTGAATTGGCAGGCAGATTCTTTATCACTGAGTCATCTGGGAAGCCCACATATGGTCTACCGCTGCTGCAGCTAAGTTGCTTCAGTCGTGTCCAACTCTGTGCGAGCCCATAGATGGCAGCCCACCAGGCTCCCCCGTGCCTGAGATTCTCTAGGCAAGAATACTGGAATGGGTTGCCATTTCCTTCTCCAATATATATGGTCTATGATATGACAAATAATTGTTTGTCCTTTCCATCAATAAAGAAAGAAATTTTAACAATTCCCTTTTCTCCTAAATCAAGTCGTAATTTAAAATTTTTCAATAATTCAATAATCTGATCATCCTTGCATTGAACATCTTGTTCATAGTATCTCCAATATTCTCACACTTCTCTCTCCATCCATATATAGATGAACACTGACACCAACTTATGAAAAATTAATCCCTTGGTTCCTGAAAGCCATCTCACCCCAAAGGGATCCCCGCTCTTGATCCTGGAATTCAAGCACCTGTTATTAAACATAGCATAACATGTAGTGAACGTTCAATAAACATTTGTTAAATGAATGATTTAACAGTCATACATACATGTTGATAACGTTCACATGAAATCTTCCTGCTGTGATCGTTGCTGCTAAGCTGCTATGTTGCTTCAGTCATGTCCGACTCTGTGCGACCCCATAGATGGCAGCCCACCAGCCTCCCCCGTCCCTGGGATTCTCCAGGCAAGAATACTGGAGTAGGTTGCCATTTCCTTCTCCAATGCATGAAAGTGAAAAGGGAAAGTGAAGTCGCTCAGTCGTGTCTGACTCTTGGCGACCCCATGGACTGCAGCCTATCAGGGTCCTCCGTCCATGGGATTTTTCAGGCAAGAGTACTGGAGTGGGTTGCCATTGCCTTCTCCTAAATCAAGTGCTATATACCATCATTATCAACAAAAGGAGAATAAGGTTTAAATTAATATATTAAAAGAGACTGAGTCGCTTAAGTTGTGTCTGACTCTTGCGATCCCATGGACTGTAGCCTATCAGGATCCTCTGTCCATGGGATTTTATAGGCAAGGATACTGGAGTGGTTTGTATCCTTCTTTCAACATCATCCTGAAAAGCCATTGTTGACTGGTGTATGCTGCCATTGAACTCTTGACATTTCTCTGTTCTTATTTTATGTTAATGCTGCTAGTCTGTCTCAAATTCCCTGACTTCCTGGTCAGATGACATTGCCATAAAATTTTGGGGGTATACATTTAAGGAGTTTAGTTGATGGGAGCAAGATAATTCTATTCTTTTAGTTTCTCTGTGTAGTAGAAGGTAAATTTTAAGAGGACAGACATGGTATCTAGCCAGGTGCTTGAAACACAGTAGATGCGCAATAAAAATTTTGCAGATTTACTGGTTAAAGGACTTTCTTTCTCCCTTTCTTAAAGTAAGGGCAGTGTACAGAGTCTCAACCTATATATACTTGAAGAAAATGGAAAAGAACTAACAGTTTGGTACCTGTTATGTGTCAGTTACCAGGCTGGATGTTACATGTAATCACACATAACCTTGTGTCATTTTTACAACAATCTTGTGAAGTAGGTATTATTCCAGTTCTGCTACTGCTGCTAAGTGGCTTCAGTCATGTCCAACTCCGTGCGACCCTATAGATGGCAGCGGCTCCCCCGTCCCTGGGATTCTTCAGGGAAGAACACTGGAGTGGGTTGCCATTTCCTTCTCCAAAGCATGAAAGTGAAAAGTGAAAGTGAAGTCGCTCAGCCGTGTTCGATTTTCGTGACCCCATGGACTGCAGACTACCAGGCTCCTCCGTCCATGGGATTTTCCAGGCAAGAGTACTGGAGTGGGGTGCCATCACCTTCTCTGATTCCAATTCTAGATGTAGAGAAACTAAGGCCTGGAGATGTCTGTCATCAAATAGATATGTGCACATGAAATTCTTTGTTCTCCCAAAATATTTATTCTCTTCCTATTACTTGATCAAATTACACCTGACCTTCAAGAATCAGTTTAAGAATGTTGGAAAAACATTCTCCATGGTTCTCTTGTGTTTCTGTCCATTTTCTGAGGAAAGGTATTGACAGCTTTTGCTCTGGGCCATTTTTTCAAGGAAGTTTGTACAGCAAAAAGCCTTGGGACACAAAGATAGTATCTCCGTCTGAGAGAAAACAGATTTGTTTTCTAACCAGGAAGGTAGGGATACTGTGTCCCTCCAGACAAAGACTGAACAGGTTTGCTAGCTGGCTCTTTGTAGAAGACTGAGGTTTCCTTAGCTCAGGGTCCATCAGCTGTGATGCAAACCCATGGAGTGTACAGCATCCTCCTTTAACACCTCCTTGTGCCATGGAGGATAAAGAGAACCAGAATAGAAGCAAAGCTCCTGGTGCCAGCTGTGCTCAGTAACAGAGGCGGTTACCTTTGACCTCCTTTCATGGTCTCTGGCAGCATCTATAAAAATGAGGCAGACTAACTTTTCAGTTTGCAAATAGGCTAACATCTCAAACTTTCTACAGTTCTTGACAAAGACCTTCTTCCTTTGGGAAGAGGTCTTATCTAACCACTCCAGCTTACAGTGATATCTCCAAAATACATTTGGCAGGAAACCAACCTGCTGAGTAATGTGTTGTGAACATTTTTATTACCTCACACTTGATTATGCTCTCCTAGAGGACAGACAGCATTTGTGCTTCTTAATGAGTGTTTTGCATTTTTCCTGCACATAGAAATTGACTCTCATTTTATTAATTGTAATCCATTAAAATGTATTAAATGTCTATTAACTGTAGGACACGACGGTCAGAATATTTAGGTAGTTACTTTCCTAAGTAACTTCCCTAAGTTACTTTCAGGGAAGTAACTTACTTCCCTAAGTTACTTCCCTAAGTGGTGCATCAGCTCCTTGAAGATGGACATAATATCTAATACTTCTTTTTTATCCATTATAATTCTTTATGTCTTTTGTTCTTTCATTCAACAGATATTTATTGACCATCTGCTAGGGCAGATCCCCTGGAGAAGGCAATGGCTACCTACTCCAGTATTCTTGCCTGGAGAATTCCATGGACAGAGGAGCTTGGCAGGCTACAGTTCATGGGGTTGCAAAGAGTTGGACATGACTGAACGATTAACACACATCTGCTAGGTGCAAGTGGTTCACAGGTTTCTGAGTAAACACATGAACGAGAGCTTCCCTACCTTCAAGGATCTCGTGGAAACAGATCATCATACAGTGCAGGGAAGAAGTTCAGTGACAGAAGAAAATATAGATTATTCTGGCAACATGGTGAAGAGCCATTCATTGGGGCATTGGGAGATGGCTCTTCAATTTCCTGTTTTCTTTTTTTTTTTTTCCTCAGAAGCATATAGTGCTTGTGTGTGTGCTAAGTCACTTCAGTTGTATCTGGCTCTTTGCAGCACTATGGACTGCAGTCCACTAGGCTTTTCTGTCCTTGGGATTCTCCAGGCAAGAGTACTGGAGTGGGTTGCCCTGCCCTCCTCCAGGGGATCTTCCTGACTTAGGGATCAAACCTGTGTCTCTTATGTCTCCTGCATTGGCAGGCAGGTATTTTACCACTACAGCCCCTGGGAAGCCCTATATAGTGCTTAGTAAATACTAAAAAAAATTGTTGGTCGGTGGTCCAATAATTCAAACTGAAAAGTTCGGTCAAACCCTTTTCTGAAACTTAAAATAGCCCATCTAAGACATGGCTGGCCTACATAAACATCATTATCAGCAGTCTCCAGTTCCTATTTAAAAAGATACACATAACAAGTATGTTCAAGTAAATGAACAAACATTTGACACCTGGAATAGCCTTAAGGGCTAGGAAAATGCACAAGGCATGCTCTATGTCCTCAAGATGTTCACAGTCAAGTGAGATAGACACATATGCACACACACAAATCTTAAATTTGGCACAATGATGTTAAGCATTGAATAGATACTGAAGTTACTGTTAGACTGTGGGTTTCGTTCAGTCTGCTGGGAACTAAGAGAATTTCTTGCAAGGGATGATATCTGAACTGGTATTTAAAGGGTGACAAGGCTGTCTGTAGGCAGAGCATAGAAAGTAAGGCAGTCCAAGAAAAAGCTTGAGCATATGCAAATTCTTTAAAATAAGCAACATCAAAAAGTCTACAAATAATACATGCTGGAGAGGATGTAGAGAAAAGTAACCCCCCCTACACTGTTACTGGGAATGGAAACTGGTGCATCCACTATGGAGAACAGTATGAACGTTCCTTAAAAAACTGAAAATAGAACTACCATATGGTCTAGCAATATAATAATCTAGCAACTCCTGGGCATATGTCTGGAAAAGATGAACACTCTAATTCAAGAAGATACATGCACCCTAATGTTCGTAGCAGCATCATTTACAATAGCCAAGAGATGGGAACAACCTAAATGTCTGTTCACAGGTGAATAGACAAAGATGTGGAATGTACATATGAAATGGAATACTACTCAGCCACATAAAAGAATGAAATCTTGCCACTTGCAGCAGCATGGATGGACTTAGAGGACATCGTGTTAAATGAAAGAAATCAGACAGAGAAAGATAATTGCTTTATGATATCACTTTTTTGGTGGAATGTAAAAATTACAACAAACTCGTGAAGATAACAAAAGGGTAGACTCACAGATATACAGTACAAACTACTGGTTACCAGTGGGAAGAGGAAGTGGTGGGTTGGGGGCAATACTGGGGTAGGAAATTAAGAGGTTAGGTGTAAGATAAGCTACAAGATATATTGTATCACATGGGGACTGTAGCCAATATTTTATCATAACTATAAATGGAGTATAACCTTTAAAAGTTGTGAATTGCTATATTGTACACATGTAACATACAGTATTATACATCAACTATTATTCTTTTGTCACTAAATTGTGTCTGACCCTTTTGCGATCCCATGGACTGTAGCCCACCAGGCTCCTTTGTTCACGGCATTTCCCAGGCAAGAATATTGGAGTGAGTTGTCATTTCCTTCTCCAGGGGATCGTCCTGACCCAAGGACTGAACCCATACTTTGGAAGGAAAATTCTTTACCACTGAGACACTACAGAAGCCCTTACATCAACTGTACTTCGATTTAAAAAGAAAAGAAAATTAAAAAAACATAATATACTAAAAAAGGAAATTCAGTGCTGTTTCATTGTGTTCTTTTGTTCTTGTTCTTTTTATTTTGCTGTTTTTTTTTGTTTGTTTGTTTTGTTTTGTTCAGTGCCTTTTACACACACTTATTAAGCATCTGCTGGGGCAAATATAATGCGTTCAAAAAGAAATACAGATACTGTCCTAGTTCAGAATGCAATGGAGAGAACAATAATCTAATCTAAAATATTAAATTCCAGTGAAGCACTAAGCCAGGAGGGTTTTTAATGCCATCCTTCATTAGTTACAGAATTCAGTGAATGATGTCATCTGATCTGTAAGGAGGAGGGTCAGTCTTGGCAGCTGTGTGAAGGATGATCCAGAAGGCTGAGTGATGGAATCAGAAAGAGCAGTATGGAAGCTTCTGTGACCATCCAGGGACAAATGGGAAGGCTTCTAAACCAGATGAAAAGAGGAACAAAGATGAGACACATTGTGATGATATAATACACAGAATTTGATGATTTATTCAATGAGAGAAGTGGCTATGAAAATGAAGCTAAGCCATCTATTCTGAGTGACAGAGAGGATGATGCTAGTGGTATAATAGAGAACATTCACCAAATAAGGTATCTTTGAGAATAACTCAAAGGTCTTTGTACTAACTAACCAATCTCTATCATCTTTTTTCATTTAACTTTTATTTTGTAAACTTTTTTCAGATGTAGAATCATATATTTTTAAGGCAGGAGAAGTAAACATTTAGGACTTCTCAGGTGTGGCCCAGCTGGTAAAGAACCCACCTGCAATGTGGGGAGACCTCGGTTCAATCCCTGGGTTGGGAAAATTGCCTGGAGAAGGGAAAGGCTATCCACTCCAGTATTCTGGCCTGGAGACTGTATAGTCCATGGGGTCACAAGAGTTGGACACAACTAAGCCCCTTTCACTTTCAGGAAATTCTTACCAGTGATTTTTCAATCTTCAGAACCATTAGTGGATCATGAAATCAATTAAAAATATTATTTAAAAAAATATGAAAAAGTGAAACATAATAAAACAGAGCAGAATGTGAGACATCACAGTGATCACTCATTTAAAGGTTATTACTTGTGGAAAATATGTCTTCTTTTTTATGTGCACACACTGAGTTGCAATGTCAAATATACATCTTAGCGTGAGTTGTAGGTTAAAAATGCTTGAGAGCCACTGATCTAGACAGTGCTCAACAAACCATCTTTCTAGTCTAAACTTTCTCCTTCAGTTTATAGGACTAGAGCAGCGAGACATGAACAGAAAGGAATGGAAAGGTGAGAGGCATCTTTCATCACCTTGACAATGAACAATGATCCAATTACATAATATAGTGGGAGGTAGTTCCTTGTTCAGAATCCATGGCTTTTGTGATTTTTATAGAAAGTCCAAAGCACCCCTTACATTTTAGTTTGTAATCCCTTCGGCAATATGAAGAATGTTTAGGATTACCCACATTTGTTCCACCTGCAGATCAAACCAGAACCAGGGAGAGAACACATTCTTTTCTTTTCTTGAGATTTCAAATAAGCCCTTGTTTAATAATTTGAGACAATAGAATTAAAACTGTAAATTGTGACCCCTTATGGATTTCATTTTTTCCACTAGATGGCAGAAAAAGCACTTGTAATGGAAATTACATTGTCATCTCTTTAATCAGTTCTGTAGACCTTTTTTTTTTAATAAAGGGAGATATATTTCATTTTAGTTTGAATAGTAGAATATGATTATAAGACAACTGATTATTTTACAACTAATTTAATCATATTAAGCTTAAAATTAAAGAGAAAACTTTAAATTAGTTTGTGGTTATATATGTACATATATGTCCATGCAACTCAATTAAGATATACATGATGGAATTTCATTGGCTTTTGCATACTGCCAAGCTCTTTTAATACAAATTTTTATTTTTTTTTACCTTTTTTAACCTTTATTTTATTAAAGATAGTATTTATATACACTTTTAAACTTGTACAGAAACTTTTAAAATATACTTGGATATAATTAGGTGTGCCATTGATTAATGTATTAATTATGATACATTGAAGATAATCATAGTAATATTATTAAAAATGTTGGTGATACATTCATGGCTATAAACTCAAAATGCTTTTTTAATAAAGAGAATTAAAACTATATGGTCTAGGTAAATGTGGCACAAAAGCTAAGCACGGTATATTTTTTTCTCTCTATGTTAATAATTTCAGTGTGGGTCTTTTTTTTTTACTCTGATTTCATGTGTCATGTTACCATCTATCAATAATAATACTTCAGGGGTATTTGTCATCAGAACACTTTGCAAAGCTCTACCCTTGTTCTGGTTCATGTACCATGAAAGAAAAAATTATTTTATCAACCTGAAAAGAGCAAAATGGTTAAGAAGTGAGTTCCACAAAATGCACTGGGAAACACAGACATCATTTGAAAATGTAATAACAAATTAGAAAACAAAAACTGGTTCAAAGAAACTTTTGTCCCTGTTTCAGTCATGATTTTTGCTACTGTTTACCTCACAACTGGTTCTCAAAAAGTTGAAGATGGGGACAATCAGTGAAAGAGGAGAAAAAAAGAAAGGATGGAAGATGGGAAGTGATGGAAAGAAGTCAGGTCACTGGTGTAATCCACAGCGGTTGGCTGAGTGCTTGCTCTCGGTCAACCAGTGGGGTGGGGATGGAAACATGGCTTTGCTCAAAATGAGAGCAAGTAACAGAAGGTGAGATATTAGGTGAGCAAATGGGAAGAAATATAAGAATTGATGAGATAATGGAACAGTTGCCATGGTGTCGTTAAGCTACCTCACCTCTCTCTGCCTTTGCTGACTGCCTCTTTCCTGTGCTTAGTCGCTCAGTGGTGTCTGACTCTTTCCGACCCCATGGACTGTAGCCTGCCAGGTTCCTCTGTCCATGGGATTTTTCAGGCAAAAATGCTGGAGTCGGTAGCCATTTCCGCCTCTGGGGGATCTTCCTGACCCAGGGATCAAACAGGTGTCTCCCTTGTCTCCTGTATTGCAGGCAAATTCTTTACCATATGAGCCACTGAGGAAGCCCACCTCTTAACTAAACAAAAACAAAAGGGAAACTGGAGGCTGCTGGTGAGGCCCATGGTCTTCAGGAGCCTCAGGAGGGTCTTTAGGTAGAAGGAGAGGGCCAAAGGTGGGAACCATATCAAGCAGTGTCTCCTCCCCACCCTAACTTGCTTCTGTGCAAGGTAAGTGATACCCAGTCTCTAATTTAGAAAATCCCATATTGTGCTGTGTATGGCAAAGACCTTGTTTTGAGTCAAAGTGGGTAAACAACTTTCTGAGACTAAGCAACTCCCATGGTGCAGTAAGTTAGTCTCTGCTGCTGCTGCTGCTAAGTCGCTTCAGTCATGTCTGACTCTGTGTGACCCCATAGACAGCAGCCCACCAGGCTCCCCTGTCCCTGGGATTCTCCAGGAAAGAACACTCGAGTGGGTTGCCATTTTCCTTCTCCAATGTATGAAAGTGAAAAGTGAAAGTAAAGTCGCTCAGTTGTGTCCGACTCTTAGCAAACCCGTAGACTGCAGCCTACCAGGCTCCTCCGTCCATGGGATTTTCCAGGCAAAAGTACTGGAGTGGTTGCCATTGCCTTCTCCAAAGTTAGTCTCTAGGACAGTGCAATTTTGGAATAAATTGTCTCCCTTAGTCTATTAAACAGAAGACTATTTTTATGTCTGTTTATTTGTAAAGCCAACTGTGGGTTAAAAACAAAATTAATTTGAGAATAAAAGTGAATTGGATTTGGAGTCCTTATTTTTTTATTTTTCTAAAAATTATGTATTTCTTTTAATTTAGGTGCACTGAGATCTAGTTCCCTAGCCAAGAATTGAACCTGGACCCCCTGCATTGGGAGCATCAAGCTGTATCCATTGAACCACTAGGAAGTCCCTAGTCCTTATTTCTTAATGAACAAAACTTACATTAGATTTTTAGGAGTATTCCCTCACAGAACCAAATTTTAATAAGTCCCACCTGGCCCAAATCCAGGCATCATGGGTCCTGCCACCAGCTGCATATGGGACCCTGCCCAGTCACTGGACATCTCTGGGCCCAAGGTTCTGAAATCGTATATCATCCAGGATTATACTTTCTGCTCTAACACTCTCTGCATGAGAAGAATAAGAACGGTAAACAGTTCACTCTTTCACTGAAACAAACCAAAAAGAACTGGGTCCAAGGTCCCGCCAACCTCTGACCCCAAATACCCCAACTTTTTAGTTCTTTATCTCCCCTCATGCTCTCCAATTAAAGAAGTAGAAATCTGGGCTTTCTCCATAAACTCTTTCTCATGTTCTGCTCACCAGGGAAGCCTTATCACTGCAAATGTCCCTGTAAATCTACAACCCAAGCCATAGAGTAACTTCTATGGGCTTAAAGCTGTATGAACGGCTCTGATGCTGACCCCACTCTGAGGAGACTCTGTCCCCAAAATGTTGGGTGGTGTTTGCTTTTCTGTTGAAACCCAGGAAGATTGTGGAGTGGGGGCACTCAGAGCCCACAGCCCTGTAGATCTCCATTCAGCACATCTCTAATGGGCTCAGCACGGTGACAGTGTGACGAATACCATGGCAATTTCCCAGATAAGATTGTATCCAAGTAGGGGCTACATTTCCTTCAGAGTCGCAGAGGCCATTATTATTCTTTGGAGAGGAATTCTGAGGAGGAAATAGCTGATTTAAATGCCTGCTGTCAGTTGCCAAAGAAATTGTTACAAAATACTGCTATAATGATGTGGAAAACTGCCCATTGCGTTGGATTCCACGTTTTTTTCTGCTCTTCCCATTCATCATCGGATTTCCCTCGTAGCCAACCGGGTGCATGCAGACTGGTACTCTAAAAGCCTCACAAGTTGGAGTTTCAATTCTGGGTCCTTTGGCATTTCACCTTATGGCTGCTCAACCATTTCTCACAACCTCTCCAGCTCTCATGAGGTCTTCTAAGAAACTATATATAGCCTAGAAATACGCACCCAGCCTACACATTAAATTTTATTCATTTAGCAAGTACTCATAGAATACCCATTATTTTTTTCCACATGTGAAAGAGAAAGTGTTAGTCGCTCAGTTGTGTCCAACCCTTTGCAACCCCATGGACTGTAGCCCCTCAGGCTCCTCTGTCCATGGAATTCTCCAGGCAAGAATACCGGAGTGGGTAGCCATTCCCTTCTCCAGGGGATCTTCCCAAACCAGGGATTGAACCCCCATCTCCTGCTTCCCTGGTGAGTCAAATGTTAAAGAATCTGCCTGCAATGCAGAAGACATGGGTTCTATCCCTGGATCAGGTAGATCCCCTGGAGAAGAGAATGGTTACCTACTCCAGGGTTCTTGTCTGGAGAGTTCCATGGACAGAGGAGCCTGATGGGCTACAATTCAAAGGGTCTCAAAAAGTTGGACATGACTGAGGGACTAACACTTCCACATATGAGAACGCAGCATAAGGTAGTAGTTCCAGTCTGTTTCCAGAGTCAAACTACTTAGATTCTAAATCTGGTTCCACCATGATTACTAGCTGTGTGAACTTTATGTCATAGTTATTTGACCTAGGACAAATTACCTAAGGTTCCACATCAATATAAAAGACCCAATAGTAGTACCTACCTCATAGGTTTGAAATGAGGATTAAATCAATCTGTACTTGTCACAGACTAAAAATAGTAATAATAGCTCAAAATAAGTGTTCATTAATATACTCATTACCTCTATAAAGAAGATAACATATTACCTTTAGGGAATTTACAATCTAAGGTCTAAGAGAAGACAGATACAAGAGTAACGTAAAACAAGACAGAGTTCATCTTAGAGTGATCAGCAAAAACCTGGAACAAAAAAGCCACTTGAAGCAAAGTAAGAAACAGACATCAAGAACAGACCTATGGACATGGGGGGAGGGGAGGATGGAGAAAGTAATGTGGAAACTTACAATACCAGTCATTTCCTTCTCCAACGCTGAAAGTGAAGTCGCTCAGTCGTGTCCGACTCCTAACGACCCTAGGGACTGCAGCCTACCAGGCTCCTCCATCCATGGGATTTTCCAGGCAAGAGTCCTGGAGTGGGTTGCCATTGCCTTCTCCTGTAAAGTAGATAGCCAGTGGGAATTTGCTGTGTGACTCAGAGAACTCAAACAAGGGCTCTGTGACAATCTGGAAGGGTGGGATGGGGAGGGAAATGGGAAGGAGGGAGATTCGGGAGGGAGGGGACATGGTTGTATCTATGGGTGATTCTTGTTGATGTTTGACAGAAAACAACAAAATTCTGAAAAACAATTATCCTTCAATTAAAAAATAAATTAATTCAAAAAAGAAACAGTAAAGGAGGACAAATTCAGACTTAAATTGAAGAAAGTAGGGAAAACTGCTAGACCGTTCAGATATGACCTAAATCAAATTCCTTATGATTATACAGTGGAAGTGAGAAATAGATTTAAGGGACTAGATCTAATAGATAGAGTGCCTGATGGACTATGGGCAAAGGTTCGTGACATTGTACAGGAGACAGGGATCAAGACCATCCCCATGGAAAAGAAATGCAAAAAAGCAAAATGGCCATCTGGGGAGGCCTTACAAATAACTGTGAAGAGAAGAGAGGCGAAAAGCAAAGGAGAAAAGGAAAAATATAAGCATCTGAATGCAGAGTTCCAAAGAATAGCAAGGAGAGATAAGAAAGCCTTCCTCACTGATCAATGCGAAGAAATAGAGGAAAACAACAGAATGGGAAGACTAGAGATCTCTTCAGGAAAATTAAAGATACCAAGGGAACATTTCATGCAAAGATGGGTTCGATAAAGGACAGAAATGCTATAGCCCTAACAGAAGCAGAAGCTATGAAGAAGAGGTGGCAAGAATACACAGAAGAATTGTACAAAAAAGATCTTCATGACCAAGATAATCATGATGGTGTGATCATTCATCTAGAACCAGACATTCTGGAATGTGAAGTCAAGTGGGCCTTAGAAAGCATCACTACGNAGGCCTGGCGTGCTGTGATTCATGGGGTTGCAAAGAGTCAGACATGACTGAGCGACTGAACTGATTGAATGAGAGAATGATTTATTATAGAAGACATGCATGTCCTTGGCTGTGTGACCATGGGTGATAAGTCACCCATCTTCTGTATCTTTCATTCTTCATCTATAACATTGTGGTGGCTCTTAGATTAAAGCATATAACTAATGTGTCTGGCACAACAGCATTCAAGAAAATTGATTCAGTTTCTCACCTCGCCTAAAAAGGGAACTAATGAGTTTGGGTAAACTCCGGGAGTTGGTGATGGACAGGGAAGCCTGGCATGCTGTGGTTTATGGGGTCGCAAAGAGTCAGACGCGACTGAGCGACTGAACTGAACTGAATGTCACTAGTGGCAAAAGAACAGTGTATATAGGATTCTTCTAAGCAAGAACCAGAAAAGGGTGGTGGAAAGAAAGTTTGGATTATGTGGTTCTTCATAGTTGTCACTTTTAAACCTTTATTTTCTATTTAAATAATATCCACTGGACTTGTGGACATGGTGAGGGAAGGAAAGGGTGGGATGAATTGAGAGAGTATCATTGGCATATATACACCTCCAAAGGAGAAAAGGAAAGATATACCCATTTGAATGCAGAGTTCCAAAGAATAGCAAGGAGAGATAAAGTCTTCCTCAGCAATCAATGCAAAGAAATAGAGGAAAACAACAGAATCAGAAAGACTAGAGATCTCTTCCAGAAAGCTAGATATACCAAGGGAACATTTCATGCAAAGATGGGCACAATAAAGGACAAAAATGGTATGAACCTAACAGAAGCAAAAGATATTAAGAAAAGGTGGTAAGAATACAGAGAAGAGCTATACAAAAAAGATCTTCACGACCAAGATAATCATGATGGTGTGCTCACTCACATAGAGGCAAACATCCTGGAATGCAAAGTCAAATGGGCCTTAGGAAGCTTCACTACAAAGCTAGTGAAGGTGATGAAATTCCAATTGCACTATTTGAAATTGTAAAGGATGATGCTGTGAAGGTGCTGCATTCAATATGCCAGCAAATTTGGAAAACTCAGCAGTGGCCATAGGACTGGAACAGGTCAGTTTTCATTCCAATCCCAAAGAAAGGCACTGCCAAAGAATGCTCAAACTACTGCACAATTGCACTCATCTCATATGCTAGTAAAGTAATGCTCAAAATTCTCCNTATTTCCCATGAAGTGATGGGACCAGATGCCATGATCTTAGTTTTCTCAACTGGTATAGAAATTTTTTTAAATCCTGTGTAAAGTATACAATACTCATCCATCCCTTGCTTCTTCCCCCTTGCAGTATACACTGTGCTTGTTTCTTCATCTGTAAAGTAGAGAAAATAATGGCAACATTATTCCTCTGTGAAGGTTACATGGCAGCAGGAGCATGGAAGTGGTTTATAAACCATAAAGCATTATTTGACGCTGGCTTATCTTAGTCCTAGGCTTGAAAATAGTCTTTGTTTTTGAAAATAATCTTCTTCCTCAACTGAAGTGAAAACATAATTTTCAATATCCGACAATATCTAAAGCTTTTGCGTTGGTTGATTTCATTACAGGTGTAAGTAACAGAGACATGCTTAAGTTCCACCAGGTTTTAGGCTTTTGTTTTAAAAGTAGATGGAGAAGGAGGAGAACAACCCCGTGGATGTTGCAAAGTCATTCAAGGACTCAGCAGTGGTCTTGATCATCCAGTCACAGCCCCAGTGACTTGCTGGTTCACGGGCCTAGTGGATGTTCCCTGGGCAATTGATTCATCTTGCCTCCTCCTCTAGGCTTCATCATTTTGTTGAGGCAACAACACTCTGCTTCACTTTTGCAGCAACGAATTAATCAACTGGCTGGCTCTTTTCTCCATCTCATGGTTTCTTACGCATCAGTTCAGTTCAGTTCAGTCACTCAGTCATGTCCGACTCTTTGCAACACCATGAATTGCAGCATGCCAGGCCTCCCTGTTCATCACCATCTCCTGGAGTTCACTCAGATTCACATCCATCGCGTCCATGATGCCATCCAGCCATCTCATCCTTGGTCATCCCCTTCTCCTCCTGCCCCCAATCCCTCCCAGCATCAGTCTTTTCCAGTGAGTCAACTCTTCACATGAGGTGGCCAAAGTACTGGAGTTTCAGCTTTAGCATCATTCCTTCCAAAGAAATCCCAAGGTTGATCTTCAGAATGGACTGGTTGGATCTCCTTGCAGTCCAAGGGACTCTCAAGAGTCTTCTCCAACACCACACTTCAAAAGCATCCATTCTTCAGCACGCTCAGCCTTCTTCACAGTCCAACTCTCACATCCTCTCACACAGGAAAACCATAGCCTTGACTAGACGGACCTTAGTCGGCAAAGTAATGTCTCTGCTTTTGAATACGCAATCTAGGTTGGTCATAACAGTGGGCACTATCTTAGACTTCTCCTTGCAGCCTTTTCTCTNCACAGGAAAACCATAGCCTTGACTAGACGGACCTTAGTCGGCAAAGTAATGTCTCTGCTTTTGAATACGCAATCTAGGTTGGTCATAACAGTGGGCACTATCTTAGACTTCTCCTTGCAGCCTTTTCTCTGATCTCTGCATTTCCCTCTCTCAAAAACTGAGAATGGGCTAAGTGATGAATTGGTTGGGTAGCTAACTGGGGTACCAATCTTTAAGGGTTACTATTAGTATCATATTTATTTCTTGAATAAATCATAAGCGTGCTTCTGCTGCTGCTGCTGCTAAGTCGCTTCAGTTGTGTCTGACTCTGTGCGACCCCATAGATGTCAGCCCACCAGGCTCCCCCATCCCTGGGATTCTCCAGGCAAGAACACTGGAGTGGGTTGCCATTTCCTTCTCCAATGCATTAAAGTGAAAAGTGAAAGTAAATTTGCTCAGTGGTGCCCGACTCTTAGCGACCCCATGGACTGCAGCCTACCAGGCTCCTTCGTCCATGGGATTTTCCAGGCAAGAGTACTGGAGTGGGGTGCCATTGCCTTCTCTGATCATAAGCGTGGTACCTGTTAATTCATTTTTCACAAGAATTATCTCATGTAACTGATGAAATATTTCGCTCTGAGAGGAGAGTGATTCTGCCTGCCAATTCAGGAGACTCAGGAGATGTGGGTTCGATCTCTGGGTCAGGAAGATCCCCTGGAGGAGGAAATGGCAACCCACTACAGTATTTTTGCCTGGAGAATTCCATGGACAGAGGAGGCTGGCAGGCTACAGTCCATGGGGTCACAAAGGATTGGACACAGCTGGAAGAAGATAGTGTCACTTTTGTGTAAAGTAAAACACCAAAAACAGCAAAAACTCTCCTGTTCAGTGCTGGACTGTCTCTTCAGCACTTGTGTTTTTGCAATACAAGTGGCAGGTTCTAAGAAGCAACTACAGGCTGAGCCAATGATCCTTGGGGACATCTAAATGAGTCATAAGGAATTACTTAATAGGTTCAGTTCTGGATCAAGAAATTCTGCTGGAGAAGGGATAGTCTTCTCCAGCATTCTTGGGCTTGCCTGGTGACTCAGATGGTTAAGAATCTACCTGCAATGTAGGAGACCTGGTTTGGATCCCTGGGTTGGGAAAATCCCCTGGAGAAGGTAACGGTTACCCACTCCAGTATTCTGGCCTGAAGAATTCCATGGACTGTATAGTCCATGGGGTCTCAAAGAGTCGGAGATGACTGATCAACTTTCATACACACAGGCTCAGTTCTGATGAATTCTGATGAATCAGTTGAAATTGGGATGTCAACTAAAGCATGGCATAATGCCATTTACCAGGAAGTAGTTCTTTTTAAAAAATACTTTAAATTGAAAACCTTTTATTGCCTCTAGGAAAGTGATCCAAAATGTTGCCAGAAAAAAACTGAAGAACAAGAACAGTGGACAAGCAGAAAATGATTTGCAGATAGGAAGCCTTATGAAATGAGAATTAAAAGGCAGAAATTGACTGTTATCCTTACATTAATTCTGGTTAAAAAAAAAAATCACGCCCCCTTCTTTAACTTGATAAGTGAAAGTGAAAGTGGACTGTAGTCTGCCAGGCTCCTTTATCCATAGAATTTTCCAGGCAAGAATGGGTTGCCATTTCCTCCTGCAAGAGATCTTCCCAACTCAGGGATTGAATCTATGTCTTTTGAGTCTCCTGCATTGGCAGGTGGATTCTTTACCACTAGTGCCACCTGGGAAGCCTGTTCTGTGCTAGAATCACCCAGACCAAATGCTCCAAGATTTCTAATCCACAGAAACCGTGAGACAATAGGTGCCTGTTATTTTCAGCTCCAGTGTTTTGGGCTAATTTGGATTTCCTTGGGCTCCCCTGGTGGCTTAGATGGTAAAGAATCCACATGTATTGCGGGAGACCTGGGTTTGATCCCTGGGTTGGAAAGATCCCCTGGAGAAGGGAAAGGCCACTCACTCCAGTATTCTTGCCTGGAGAATTCCATGGACTGTATGTATAGTCCATGGGCTGCAAAGAGTCAGACACAACTGAGCGACCTTCACTTTCACTTTGGGGCTTCCCTGGTGGCTCAGATGGTAAAGAATCTGCCTGCAATGCAGAGACTTGAGTTCAAATCCCTGAGTTGGGAAGATCCCCTGGAGAAGGGAATTGCTACCCTCTCTAGTATTCTTGCCTGAAAATTCCATGGACAGAAGAGTCTGGTGGGTTACTTTCCACAGGGTCACAAAGAATCTAGCTTGCCTGAGCAACTGAGCACACACACATTGTTAAGGGTAGGAAAGATCAAGAAAAAGTAGAAAAGATTTACCCATTTATTTTCCCCAAGACTTGATATCTTCAGTTTTTAAAAGAACACTTAAAAGATTGCATTGCAATACCTAGTTAATACATGAAAGGTCTCAATGCCAGCTTAAGTCAGAATGATTTGAACATCACTCCTTGGTACAGAAAGATGTTTATGAAAATTTTGTGACAATAAATTACAAAATAAAGGTTAAGTTTATAACTTAAAACATATTTATGTGTTAATTCATCTTCTTCTATGACTCTTGTGACCTAATAAGCACTACATTCTTTTTTTTTTTTTTTACTATTTGGAATGTAATTTATATTTTAAATTATTTTAACAGCTCATGATTACTGCTATGATTCTGTTGAAACTTGGTCAGCAAAATTCCATGAAATAAATATATTACCCTGCTTCCTGTCTCCAAATACAATTGCAATGAAGATATTATAAAATATGACCTGCTTAGTGAAGACATGTTTAGGAGTGCGTTTTCTGGGAATGCACAGTTTTGGAAAAGAGTCACTTATGTTGAATATAATTTGGTATTTCCTTGAAAATCAGGCCATTGCTTCAAACATTGCTGATTTTGAGTTCCTTCTTCCATTTGTTCTTTCTTCCTCCTCATTGTTAGAAGTTGTTATTCTACATCTAAAATAATTAGTTTCATTAAATAATTACAAATTTCACCCCTTCACAACCTCATTTTGTGCTTATGGAAGAAAAAAGAATTAAACAAAAGCATAAAATAAAGCCCTATAGAAAATCAATAACCCCACCCTCAAAAATAATCTTTGTTAACATTTTTTACTTCTTTCTTGATAAATGCCTGCATGGATACATGTGCATATATACAGAAACACACACACACACATTCACAATCCTTTCTTTCTTTTTTTTTTTTAAAGAAAGATCTTACTTTGTACCTTCCTTTTCCCTTTTAAATATTTGATCGGTATACTATTAAGTTTCTTTTGTGTCAGTGAAAATATCTCTATTTTTTAAAGTTGCTTATGTACTTTATTGCAAAAATTGAGATAATATAGAAATATGTATTGTAGAAAGTAAATATATTCTCTGTGCCTTCACTATAATCCTAGTCCTCAGAGTAAACTGCTTATATTTTGCCAAAATGTCTAATCTAAATGTTTAATCAAGATTTCAGACTTAGCTTCTAGTTACAGAAAACACAGGGGAGGAGAAATGGAACAGTCAAACAACAAGAAGTTGATCAGAAGTATATCCTAGATCTAGGGATATTCTTTATTTTTTATCTTTTTGGCCATGTTGCATGGCATGTGGGATCTTAGTTCTCTAACTAGAGATGGAAACGACACCCCTGCATTGGAAATGTGGAGTCTTGACCACTGGACTGCCAGGGAAGTCCTGAGGTGGGACACTGTCATCCATAAGTGGCTCAGATCTCTTCAACCAGTGTCAGAGAAACAAAGGGAGATTGCTCTAGATGGAAGGAAATCGAACCTGCCAGTTCCCAGAGAAGATCATAGTTACTGGACTGGTGTGTAGTCTTCCAGGCCTGCTTAGGCATATGTAACCCCTCTCATACCTCATTTTTATAAAATCCTAATTTTGATCATTCTCTGTATACTGTTCTGTAAACTGCTTTGCTCTTAGTTCTCATTAAACAATAGATTTGGAGATGTTTTATTTATCTGTTTTTGAACTCTTTTATCTTTTATTTATCTGTTTTTTTAATTTATGTTTTATTTATCTGTTGCTGAACTCTGGGCTGGATAAAGCACAAGCTGGAATCAAAATTGCTGGGAGAAATATCAATAACCTCAGATATGCAGATGACACCACACTTTAGGCAGAAAGTGAAGAACTAAAGAGCTTCTTGATGAAAGTGAAAGAAGAGAGTGAGAAAGTTGGCTTGAGGCTCAACATTCAGAAAACTAAGATCATGATATCTGGTCCCACCACTTCGTGGCAAATAAATGGGGAGACAGTGGAAACAGTGACAGACTATTTTTGGGGGCTCCAAAATCACTGCAAATGGTGACTGTAGCCATGAAATTAAAAGACACTTGCTCCTTGGAAGAAAAGTTATGACCAACCTAGATAGCATAAAAAAAGCAGAGACATAACTGTGACAACAAAGGTCCGTCTAGTCAAGGCTATGGTTTTTCCGGTAGTCAGGTATGAATGTGAGAGTTTGACTGTGAAGAAAGATGAGCACTGAAGAATTGATGCTTTTGAACTGGGATGTTGGAGAAGACTCTTGGAGAGTCCTTTGGACTTCAAGGAGATCCAACCAGTCCATCATAAAGGAGATCAGTCCTGGGTTTTCATTGAAGGACTGATGTTGAGGCTGAAACTCCAATACTTTGGCCACCAAATGCAAAGAACCAACTCCTTGGAAAAGATCCTGTTGCTGGGAAAGATTGAAGGCAAGAGAAGGGGCCAACAGATGATGATGGTTGGGTGACATCACTGACTAAATGGGCATGAGTTTGAGTATACTCCAGGAGGTGGTGATGGACAGGGAAGCCTGGCATGCTGCAGTCCATGGGTCTCAAAGAGTCAGACATGACTGAATGACTGAACTGAACTGAACTCTTTTAATGACTGCTTATTATTTCTTTGTGTGTATTGTGACTTTTTCACCAATATAGTTGTTTCTCATTTTTCTGTATTTTAAATTAAATGCAATGTCTGATTGTATCTTTTGAAACATTTTTTACAGGATAAATTACTAAAAATAGAACTGCTAGTTCAAAGAAGAGTGATTTTTTAGAGCTTTGTAACCATATTTATTTCTTCTGAACTATATTTAGTCTTATTTCACTTATTTTATCTTTCATGTAGGTTGCAAACTTTTCTCCCAGATTGTAATTTTGTAATTTGTCTTATACATTTGCTGAGGATGTCTTTTGCCAAACAAAATGCTTATGTTTTGACGTAGTAACATCAACAACTCTCTCTCTTTTTTTGGCTTCTGAATTGTGTGTTAATAATATTCCCTTATAATTTGAGAATTTAACTGGCATAGATCCATTTTGATTCTTAACATTGTGTCTGCTTTTTCCTTATTTTTCTTGAATAGACTTGTTAAGGAATTGTCTTTCTTTTCTAAATATCAATTTATAGATGAAGCTATCAATTTCAAAGTTGTTTTTCATTTATTAATTTCTAAACTTAACTCCTTAATTTCATTTTATATTTTAAGAGATATTTTTGCTTTCTTTTACCTTCTTTAGCTGAGTGCTCATTTAATATATGTTCTTATTTTCTTTTCTTGAATGATATAAACATCCAGGAGTATTACTTTCTTTTGAAAAATCTTTGAAGATATCTCAGAGTTTTGACTCATATTGTTCTCATAATATCTTATTTGAAGCAAAATTTACTTAAGGAGTGTTTTAAAATTTCCAACATGTTGAGTGTTTATGTAAATTTTGTTATTCATTTCTAATTTTTTATTGTATTTTTACCAGGTAATGTACATGAACATTTTTCTGTTTTTATGACTTCACAGAGGTTTACCTCATTGTCTAGTTCATGAATAATTTGTATAAAGTGCAGTGAGAAATTGAAAAGTTTACTTTTTGTTTTTAGAGTATAAACATTGATGTTATATAGTAACTTTTTTTAGTTGAAGATAATTGACACTATTATATTAAATAACAATTCATTACTTACAATATTTAAAGTCTCAATATTTTTAGATCATAGTAGACTTTGAGTGAATAGAAAATCTCAAAAATAATTTGAATAAACATAAACATTATCATTCTGTATAATAGAAAATGCCAGAAGTAACTTCTTCTTAATATTTTAATCAAAACTATAGTTTATGAAAATACAATTTATAAATGAATTTATAATTCATAAATTTATAATCATGTAGATTTCATATGGATTTTAGAATTTTGAAATCTATGAATTTAGGGATTGTTTTGCTGTCTTTACAAATTTCTAATTGAGAATGTTTCTAACTCAATTCCAAAAGTATGCCACATAACTAAGTAAAAATTCATCTTTTTTTGTATCTGTAGATAATCCTGATTGTCCTCTGTTGGTTTCCTTGTCTTTCACTGCACTCAGTATGTCCTAAATATTTGGTGGGTTGAAGAAGTAAATTTGTAAAGGATGCATACTGATGTGTTTGTTTGTGGTGAAATATTCTAAAAGGACACGTTGACTTTATTTTCATTTTTTCTATGATTTCTCCCCTTATCCCTAAGTGTCTTAAGAGGAATTGAATTTAAAGTGTTTTGTACTTTAAAATGTTAGTGGATGTCACTGAGTACTTAGAATCTCTCTGAAAGTCTATCAGCTTCCATGATAAATGAAAATGAAAAACAAAATGTGAAGACGCATTATTAAGAACCAGCATTATTCAAAATGAACATTATCTTAAAGCTCTGGAAATTGTGTAAATCAAAACTGAAGAAACTAATGTACAAGGGTTAGTATCATCTGAATACCTATCTTCTATAACCACCTCGAGACACTGGAAGTTTCTTAAATGTTTCCAAATGGTTGACTTAGAGTCTTCAAATAAAAAGGAAATCACCAGTCTAAACAATGATCTAAAACTATGTAGAGTTTGTAATGGAAACAGCACTAAAGCTCAATTTGCTTTTTCTGGATTTTTTCCCAGTTTTATTTTGTGTGAGAGGAAATAACATTTTCTCAAGACTAACAAAACGATTTTTTTTTTTTGCTAACAAAAATAATAATCATAAATAAGTGTCAGACCAGTCTGTTGATTTACAAATCTTGTTGGATGGAAAACATGTGGATTCCTCTAAAGCTAACTTTGTATCTCAGATACATTTATATTCGTAAAACTTTTTTACTGATAAATTCCTTCAGAGAGCTCATATATTATAATGTTTCCGCTTATAACAATAATTTCAGTTTAGTTCTACTGTATTAAACTTCTCCCTTAAAATTCTGATTTGTCTCTTGAAGTGGAAAAATAGAAGCCCTGTGTTTCTTTCCCCAGATAAAAATTATGAAACCATCTTAGTTTCCTGGACATTTTTTTTCTCTAAAATATCTCATTAGGAATAATAAGAGAAAAATTAGAAATTAAACCAAATTAAAAATCATCCATGCACAAAGAAACAGAACAAAAAAAATCCTCCCCTAACTACCTAATCGTTCAATCAACATTCCAAGTTAAATTAAGTATGTTACATGAAAAAGAATGTGGGGAAACATGCTTCGAAAACGTATTAAATGATACTGAAAAGTTTAAAGATGAAGTAAAATGAAAACCAACAGTTTAAAACGATCGATTTCGCCTCTGAATGTTGTAAATAAACAGTTATATAACTGTGTTTTTCTAGCTCTGTCTCCTTTCCTCTGATCTGTGAAGTGTGTCACTCTTTCATTTTGCCATTCAACAGTCTGACATGCAAAAGCTTCGTTCAGACAGTTTAATTTAATCACTGCCACTGGTTCAACAAGATGATAAAATCCCCTATGCTGTACAACAGCCAACATCCAGCTCACTGTTATCTGATACTGTTTGAAGCTTCTCTCATGAATGCATGCTGATAACACAAGAACTCCAAACATGTCATAAACAATATATTAATGCCTCAGTTGGAATTCCATTAGAATAAGAAGTATATGAAGTTTAGGGCATTCAAGTGGGCCAATGTAATAAAATGTAATTTGGACTAATCTTCCCAAAGAATGTCCTGTGTTTGAAGCTGACAGTCTCCTATCACATGCAAAAGTAATTGCTTGTTGACTGCACTGCAGACTTTTGAATCATGGCCTTTGTACTTCAAGCACCTTCCAGGTGTCTCAGCTAGAAGACAATCTGTCTCTTTGTTTCAATGGAAAGACATATAAACTATAAATAATAAAACAAGCGGTGGGTATTTTAATGAATATTGCTCATCTAGATTGGAATTTGTGGAAATATGAGACAGGAGTCGTTTAAAGTCAAAACACAACAGAACACTTATTCTTTGAAGTGTTCGTTTATGATCACATCTCTAAGTTTTACTAACTTAAAATATATGAAAATACTGCCAATATTTATGTATGAAAGGATTGCTCAATTTAGAAAATGCAAAACTATTGGAGGAAAGATGAAGCAATAGTTTGGCATTAAATAAAGCATCTATGAAGTGAGTTTTTTCCTTTTAATATTAAAAATATTAAAACATGTTTATAGTGCTTACCATGTTCAAGCATGAACTGCCTTATTTATTAAAACTCTTAAAGGACCACAACACCATTTTAAAAAGAATTATTTATTTATTTTACAGATAAAGAAAAGAGAGGCTGAGTAATTTGCTAAATCCTAGAGCTACTGGTAGAAAAGGAATGTAAATTCAGGCAACCTGTTTCAGAATCTGTTTTCTAACAATTACAACTCTATAGCACTCAGGAAGGGTCAGGATTACGACAACAGAAAGAAGCTATTTTAAAATTTTATTTTGTGACCCTGGAAAGTTGGAGATGTCAGATTCACACTGCTACAAGAGTGATCTAATATGTAAATATAATCATGTTAATTCCATGTGTAAATCTTGTCAGTGGTTCCCCACTTGCTGGCACTCTTTGCAGAGGATGGAAAGATCTTCTACAACTCGAATTTTACCTTCTCATGTGCATTTATCTCATGTGCTCTTAACACTCTAGTGACACTGACTATTTGAAGTTATTGGAATGACTATTTTTCTCATTTTCATGAACCTTACATTTATTGAACACACAAAAATAAACATTTATTATGTAATAGGTAATGTATCTAGGGATACATCAATTAAGAGAACATGGGGCTTGCATTCCAGTGCAGAAAGACCAACTAGCAATGAGCATCATAAATAAGTACAGTATGTTAGCAGGTGGTGAGTTTTATGGGGAAAAGGTTAAGACAAGGTAAGGGAATTGAGGACTTCCCTGGTGGCTCAACAATAAGGAATCCACCTGCAATGCAGAAGACTTGCAAGAGATGCAGTTTCGATCCCTGGATTGGGAAGATCCCCTGGAAAAGGAAATGGTAACTCACTCCAGTATCTTGCCTGGGAAAGGCAGCCCACCAGGCTCCTCTGGGACATCCCCACGGATAGAGGGGAGCTTGGGGCACTGCAGTGTGCATGGGGTCACAGAGAGCGGAAAATGACTGAGCGATTCAACAAGAGGAACTGAGAATGTGAGGTGGTAGTTTGGGAGGAAAGGTGAGATGCAGTTTCATATAGTGTTTCAGGCAGGTGACATTTGAGTAAGACCTGCAGAATGTATGAGAATTAGCTACCTGGAGATGTGGAAGAAAAGAGCTTCAGCACAAGGAACAGCAGTGCAAAAACCCTAACAGAAATCTGCCTGTCCTGTTCTAAAAGCAGCAGGGGGATTAGTGAGGCTGGGGAGGGGTAAGGAATAGAAGAGTGAGGAGAGGCAAGAGAGAAAAGTGCTGGGAAAGGGAGGGAGAGAGACTGAGGGGCTAACTTGTGAAGGCCTTTTAGACTCTTGTAAGACCTTAGTTTTACTCTGAATAGATGGGAGGCCATTGCAGAGGACTACTATGATTCGATTTACATTTTAAAATGATAATGATGGATGCTGTGTTGAGAATAGACTACAGACAGTGGCCAATTTAGAAGCAGCAAGACTAGGTAGGAGTCTATTGCAGGTGAGAGGTGGTGATAGCTGGGAGCAGCAACGATGGTGAAATGTTGATAGACTGTGGATATATTAATATTTTGAAAGCAGAGACAGCAGTCTTTCCTAATGGGTTGGATAGAGATACGAGAGAAAGAGAAGAGTCAAAAATGACTCTAAGTTTTCTGTTCTGAGCAACTGGAAAGATGGAGTAGCTATTGTTTGACACAGGGACAGCTCCTGGCACAGCAGATTTTGGGGAAAATGGGGGTTTAGTTTGGGGTGTTTTGAGTTCAGTTTTGCACATTCTGAAACACTCTTTCTAATTTTTGTGGTCTTGCAAGACTTGGTCATTTAAGAATGATCTCAGGCTTTCCTTGATCATTATCACCTTACCTGAGTAACTTGCTTTCTTCTGGACCCACTAGTATTCTATATAAATCTCTATTAAGCCCTTTCCACTTTATTATACTTGATGGACATTGCCTGTTCCCCAGACTGTGATTCCTAGTAGCCTATATAAGTTTTTGTTTAGATGTGTGCTTTTCATTTCTCTTGGGCAAATATCTAGGATTAGGATGGCTGCATTATATGGCATTTTAAGAAACTGTCAAACTGTTTTCCAAAATAACGGTACCAATTTACATTCCCATCAGTACTGTGGGCTTTCCAGGTGGCTCAGTTGTAAAAGAATATGCCTGCCAATGCATGAGATGCAGATTTGATCCTGCCTTGGGAAGAGCCATTGGAGGAGGAAATGGCAACCTACTCTGGTATTCTTGCCTAGAAAATTCCATCTACAGAAGGGCCTGGCTACAGTCTGTGGGGTTGTAGAGTCAAACACGCCTGAGCGACTAAGCACACAGAAAATAGCAGCATATGAAATTCCAGTTACCCCATATTCTTGTCAATGTTTGCCAAGGTTAGCTTTTTTTTTTTTAATTACTTTTATTTTTTATTTATTTTTTTCCACAGGATTTTAAATTTATTTATTTATTTTGTAAATTTTACTTTACAATACTCTATTGGCTTTGCCATACATCGACATGAATCCACCACAGGTGTACACAAGCTCCCAATCCTGAATCCCCCTCCTATCTCCCACCCCACAACGTCTCTCTGTATCATCCCCGTACACCAGCCCCAAGCATCCTGCATCCTGCATCGAACATAGACTGGCGGGCATACACACCGAGGAAACCAGAATTGAAAGAGACACATGTACCCCAATGTTCATTGCAGCACTGTTTATAATAGCCAAGGTTACCTTTTAAAAGTTTAAAAATTTACACATTCTAACAGGTATGTAGTAGTTTCTCATTACAGCCTTTGTCTGCATTTCCCTGACTAATGTTAAGCATTTTTTGATGAGTTTGTTTGCAATCGGTATTGCGATCTCCTCTAGTGAAATATCTGTTTAAATCTTTTGTTCATTTAAACAATTAAGTTGTTTTATTATTGTTTTAAGAGTTCTTTATATGCTATAGATATGCAAGTTCTTCATCAACTATATACCTTGCAAATTTTTCTTCAGATCTATGATTTGTCTTTTCCTTCACTTAAGACTGTCTTTTTAAAGAGCAGATTTTGCTTCTGATAAAGTCCTTTTTTTTTTTTCTTATAAATCATGTTTTGGGTGTTACATCTAAGAAATCTTTGTCTAACCCAAAGTCACAAAGAATTTTTTGCTCCTAAATTTTCCTTTGGAAATTTTATAGTTTTAGTTTTCACATTTAGGTCTATGATTCATTTTGAGTAACATATTTTATATGGCAAAATGATTTATTAATTTGGATAACTAATTTACTAATTTGAATTTTCCCTTTCATCTGTGAGACCCAGTAAGGCAAGAAGGGGCAGGACATTCTTATTTTTAAGCCCTAGTGTTACATATTTGAGCCAATTTTTTTTTCCCCCAATAAATGATCTTTTACCTAAATTACCATCCTGTTTAACATTCCAGTTCTGTATACATCATGACCAAACTCACACTGTGGTCAAACAATATTTTCTCCAAAGAAAGCATGCCTCAGAGGAATTCTCATCGCCCATGGCACTCCTGGGTTATAAAGTCTTGGATTAAATGGTACCTTAGCTCTCACTGTAAAGTATCTGCCTCTGCCAAAATGGATTGTAAGTGCCTTGAAAGAGTTAAGGTACATTTTCAAGAGTTTAAATGATGGCTAGGAAATAATCAGGGAGACTCAAACATAAATTTATTTTCTTAAGTTACACTGCTTGTATTTTCTCCTGCAAATTTAATTGGTATACTGTGCAAACACAGATCTTTAGATCATTGCTTTCTCATAATGAAGACACAGGAAAACTGGATTGGATGGAAAATAATTCTTCCTTGCTCTATATTTTTCCTTGAATCTAAGACTTTACCTAGCTCTCTCACTGCTCAGCTATTCTTCTCCCTTACTAGCGTCCCTTGAGTACAAGAAAACAACCTTAGTGTTACTAATATCAACAATTTTGAGTAATAAAATTACTATGTGTATTAGTCGCTCAGTCATGTCCGACTCTTGGCGACCCCATGGACTGTAGCCTGCCAGGCTTCTCTGTCCATGGAATTCTCCAGGGAAGAATTCTGGAGTGGATTGCCATTCCCTTCTCCAGTAGATTTTCCTGATCCAGGGATGGAGCTTGGCCTCCTGCACTAAAGACAGATTCTTTACCAACTGAGCTACTAAGGAAGTATTACACATAAAATCATTCTAATGCTGTGGTTTTGTATATTTTTAGCTTCCTTGGACTTTATCGGTAACACCATTACTCTATTCTTAGTGAACAAAACAAATTACCTAATGTATGTGGCTTCGGTTTTCTGAAATTTGTATCATCAGTTATAAAAACCCTTTTTGGGAAAAATTTCAAGAGATTGATTGCTTCACTTTCTATCTTAGGAAAGTGACCCCCCCTCAAAAAAATCAATCACAATTGTTTTACAGATATGCCTACTATGCACTAAGTTCTTGCTTCCTCTTTTAACAAAATTTATCCATCCATTAAGTCATAGACAAGTTAACAAAAATGAATTGTCATTTGCATTATTTTATTAGTGTCATATGAGATTATGGCATATTATTGACTTCAAGAATACTTTACTCAAGAAGGAACAGTTTAACATGCACAAATCAAGATCAATATTGGGTATACATTAATTTTTCCAAAAATGCTGCAAGGCAATTTTTCTCTACAGATCTCCTGTTGTTATTTATAGTTCAATACAAAATTATCATTGTGGCCAAATGATAGTTTAGCTAAGCTTTAATTATAAAAAATGGATTGTTATCTGCATTATTACTTTGCATCTCAGATGTATTTACCTACAATTTAATTCATTTGCTCACCCTTTCCAAAAATAAGTCTGGAGAATATGAAGTGTTTTTTGCTGACTCAATTTATTTTAATATCATTAAACATTTTTTCACTAGAGATTCCTAGAAGTTCAGGGGTTGTTACTTTTTGCTTTCTGTGGATATATGAGACTATTGACACATTCTAAAAGATAGTCAGTTGTGTGATATGAACAATCATTACGAGCTCTTAGGGTATTTAAATCATTCACAGAAGACTGTACTTTAAATATAGAGATCCTAACATTCCCAAATCACATTTTAGGTTTAACAATGCTATGCAACTCAATGTTCTATTAATTAATTAGTTCCTATGTCACAGATATCAAGTGCTCTCAAGAGACTAGGTGCTTGTGATATTGTTTTTGCTGTTAATGATGAAAATATGAGAACATGTTAACTCAAGCTAATGTAGCATAAACATTCTTTAAAATTCCTTTGTGTGTCTTACCTTGCTTAAGTAACCATTTTCACTTTTAAGGGGCCTACTCTCATCTTTATCTCAGATGTGTTCTTTAGACCTGCTTGAATAATAATATTTTAAAATATTCTTTAACTCATTTCCTCTATCAATTTGAAGTTTCTGAATCTTATTTAAAGGCTTCTCATTTCTAATTACAAACACTTTTTTTTTTTTACTGAAGTATAATTGACACACATGATGTTAGTTTAGGGCTTCTCTGGTGGCAGTGGTAAAGAATTTGCCTACCAACTCAGGACATGTGGATTACATGCCTGAGTCAAGAAGATCTGCTGGAGAAGGAAATGGCAACACACTCTAGTATTCTTGCCTGGGAAATCCCACGCACAGAGGATCCTGGTGGGCTACAATTCATGGTGTTTCAAAAGAGTCAGATACAACTTAGTTACTTAACAACAACAAAATGTTAGTTTTGGGTATACAACAATGATTTTATATTGTATATATTGTGAAATGATTTCCACAATAAGCCTAGTCATTTGTCACCACACATAGGTACAGAGAACTTTTAAGATTACTACTCTCTTAGAAACTTGCAAATATGCAATATAGTTTACTAACTATAGTCGCCATGCTGTGACATTATATCTCCATGATTTATTTATTCTATAACTGGNTCTGAGGAGATCACCTAGAGGAGAAAATGGCAGCCCACTCCTGTATTCTTGCCTGGAAAACTCCATGGACAGAAGAACCTAGTGGGCTACAGTCCATGGGGTTACAAAGAGGGGGGCATGACTGAACAACTCAGCCTACACACATACACATCCACACACACACTCTTTGCATGTAAGTTAAATAAACAAGGTGACAATATACAGCCTTGACATACTTCTTTCCCAATTTTGAACCAGTCAGAGGTTCCATGTCCAGTTCTAACTGTTGCTTCTTGACCCACGTACAGGTTTCTCAGGAGACAGGTGAGGTAGTCTGGTATTCCCATCTCTTTAAGAATTTTCCACAGTTTGTCATGATCCACACAGTTAAATGCTTTAGTGCAGTCAATGAAGAAGAAGTAGATGTTTTCCTTTGCTTTCTCCATGTTCCAATGAATGTTATAAGCTTATGTCAAGCCATAAAGAATACATTTATATGTTAATGCAAACCACAAAAGTAGTATTCTGCCATATCATGCATCTCTTTTATTTAATGGTAGTATTTAGGCTAACACAGTGATAAGGTGTATAAGGGTCTCCTTTTCTCCACGTCCTCACCAACACTGTTAATTTTTTGTCTTTTTGATAATAAGCACTATGAAAGGTATGAAGTCATAGCTTATTGTGGTTTTGATTTGGATTTCTCTCATGGTTATTAATGTTGAGCACCTTTTCATGTACCTATGTATCTATTCAGGTTCTATGTTTTTTAGTTGGCTTATTACTATTATTATTTTGCCGTTGAGTTGTAGAATTTCCTTATATATTTTGGATATTAACTTTTTATCAGATATATGGTTTGCAAATATTTTCTCCCATTCTGTAAGTTGCTTTTTCATTTTGTTTATTGCTTTCTTTGCTGTGCAGAAACTTTTTAATGGATAAGCTACATTTCCTCTTGCTGCCTATGCTTTTCAAGAAATAATTGTCAAGGCCAATGTCAAGAAAACACAAAGTTTCTTGGTGCTTTATTCTAGGAGTTTAATAATTTCAGATCTTGCATTTAAGTCTTTTATTAATTTTGACAATTTTGAATTAATTTTTGAGTATGGTGTAAGATAAGGGATTTCATTCTTTTGCCTGTGTATGTCCAGTTTTCCCAACACCATTTATTAAAGAGATCATCTTTTTCTCATTGTTTATTCTTGACACTTTTGTTGAAAATCTGTTGGTCATACATGTGAGGGTATATTTCTGGATCTACTGGTCTATGTGTGTATTTTTACACTAGTACCATATTATTTTGATTACTGTAGTTTTATAATATATTTTGAAATCAGGACATATGATTTTCTTCTTGCTCAGAGTTCCTTTGGCTATTCAGCGTCTTTTGTGGTCCTCTAAGAATTTTAGAATTGTTCTTTTGACCTTGTATTTTGATAGAGATTGCACTGAATCTGTAGATTGTTTTGGGTAATATGAACATTTGAACAATGATTGATTCTTCTAATTCATGAACATGAGATGTTTTTCTATTTAGTTGTGTCTTTTAAGATTTCTTTCATTACTCTTTCATATTTTTCAGTGTACAAGCTTTTACATCTTTGGCAAAACCAGACAAAGGCACCATAAGAAAAAAAATTATAGGCTAGTATCCTTAATGAACATAGATGCCAAAATCCTTAACAAAATATTAGCAAACAGAATTCAATAGCACATTAAAGGATCATAAATCATGACCAAGAGGGTTTATTCTTGGGATACATGGATGGTTCAACACAAAAAATCAATGTGATACACTATATTAATAAAATGAAATATAAAAATCATATGATCATATCAGTTGATGTAGAAAAAGCATTCAAAAGACTTCAACAACCTTTCATGATAAAAGTTCTCAATAAATTAGATCCTGAAGAAACTTACCTCAGTATAGCAAAGGTCAATATGAAAAGCTCACAACTAATTTCATACTCAGTAGTGAAAACTAAAAGCATTCTTGTAAAATTTAGAACAAGATAAGAATGCATACTCTTGCCACTTCTATTTAATATAGTACTGGAAATCTTCTTGAGCAAGTTAGGCAAGGAAAAGAAGTAAAAACATGTTAGTTGCTCAGTCATGTGAGCTCTTTGTGACCCCAAGGACGGTAGCCTGCCAGGCTCCTCTGTTTATGGAATTCTCCAGGCAAGAATACTGGAGTGGATAGTCATTCCGTTCTCCAGGGCATCTTTCCAAACCAGGGATTGAATCTGGGTCTCCTGCATTGCAGGCAAATTCTTTGTTGTCTGAGCCACCAGGGAAGACAAACTGGAAATGACTAAGTAAAATGATCTCTCTTTGCATATGGCATGATCTTTTATGTAGAAAACCATGAAGACTCCTCAGAAAGATAATTAGAACAGATAAAGAAATTTGATAAAGTTATAAGATACAAGATCAACATACAAAACTCAGTTGCATCTCCAAATATTAAAAATGAACTATCAAAATCAAGAAATCCCATTTACAATGGCATTTAAAGAATAAAATACCTAGAAATAAATTTTTATATAAATTTCTATCATCTAAGTCTCATATACACTAAAAGTGAAAGTGAAAGTCGCTCAGTTGTGTCTGACTCTTTGCGACCCCATGGTGTTCTTCAGGCCAGAATCCTGGAGTGGGTAGGTTTTCCCTCCTCCAGGGGATCTTCCCAGCCCAGGGATCAAATGCAGGTCTCCTGAAACTAACTGCTCAACAAATACTTGCTGAAGAATATTTTTTTTCATTTCTTTTTTAAAAAAATGCTGCTGCTAAGTCACTTCAGTCATGTCCGACTCTGTGCAACCCCATAGATGGCAGCCCACCAGGCTCCCCTGTCCCTGGGATTCTCCAGGCAAGAACACCAGAGTGAGTTGCTATTGCCTTCTCCAACGCATGAAGTGAAAAGTGAAAGTGAAGTGGCTCAGTCGTGTCTGACTCTTAGTGACCCCATGGACTGCAGCCCACCAGGCTCTTCCGTCCATGGGATTTTCCAGGCAAGAGTACTGGAGTGGGGTGCCATTAGAAATACTTTATGTTAATTTCTTAGTCTTAAGTCATTTTCTCCTGTTGCTGTATGTTCGTCTTCTTTCAGGGACACATAATGGGAAAGAACACTTTTATAGAGTCTAGGTAATAAGCTCTGCTATGAAATATCTCACTTGATTTAGTTGAGCAGAANAGAAATACTTTATGTTAATTTCTTAGTCTTAAGTCATTTTCTCCTGTTGCTGTATGTTCGTCTTCTTTCAGGGACACATAATGGGAAAGAACACTTTTATAGAGTCTAGGTAATAAGCTCTGCTATGAAATATCTCACTTGATTTAGTTGAGCAGAAAATCTCTTGAAATTTACCAATTACTTAACTATTACTAGGGTGACCACAGTCCCAGATTTTGTCTTCTCCTCATGTCCCATTAGTCAGCATCTCATCTCACTCTCATCTTAATTGTAATTCTCAGAGATGTTTTTGCAACATTTGACACTCCTGTTCATACTTTCTATCTTCTTGTTTTCCATAATTCTGCTTCCCCCAGGGTGATCATCTCTTCCTTGCCTACTCCTTTCTTCTTCTTTTTTTTGCCTCTTTCTTAATGTCCACCTTCTATCAGTCATTTTTTCTCTTTTGGAGATCTGTCCACATCTCGTGGTTTCAAGGCACTCCTTTCTGGGTACTGAGAAATGCATATATGTTCAAGTGCCGACTCTTCTGAAATCCTATCTGCTGGGCATCTCCCCTGGACTGTTCCTACCTCACAGAGTGGAACATGTCCAGATGTGAAAGTCATCTTTCCTACTGAGATTTATTTATTCTGCTGTTATGTTTCCTACTATTGATGAATAAAGCCATCAGTAGTCCCAAAATCAATAAGAGATGAAACCATGAGTGTTCTCTGATGACATCATGAGAGTTATAAGTCCTGTAGTTTCCATTTCCATATGATCTCCTGAATTTGTCTCTCATTTTGTTCTTTTTAAATCCTTATTATCTGTCAACTAGAATTATTGCTATATCCTCAAAATGTTTGGGCTTAGACCTCTCCCTTCTCCCTGTTAGACGCCATTACCAGAAAATATCTTCCTGAAACCTTCATTGATTTCTCAAATCTTGAAGAGTCTTATTCCACATCTTAGCTTGTTACTCAAGATCCCATGAAAGGGTTTCAAAGAAAATTTCCTCTTGCTTCCCAGTCCTCCTCAGCAGACTCTCCATTCACCATCTGAATTCAGAATTCAGAATTCAAAAAGCCATCTGAACTGCTTTCTGTTTCTTCAGTAGGTCTCATGTTTCTCTCCTCTACCCTTTGCCCTCATTTATATTTGCATTTCCTTTATTATCACTTGTTGAAATTCTCCAATTTAAAGTTCCATCTCAAATTCTATGTGTTCCACAGAGTAGAAATCCCGTCTCCCTCTCCCAATTGCATTTAGCTATTATGCGTGTGCTTGGTTGTGTCTGACTCTGTGACCCCCTGGACTGTAGCCTGCCAGGCTGCTTTGCCAATGGAATATTCCAGGCAAGAATACTGGAGGGGTTTCCGCTTTCTACTCCAGGGATCTTCCCAACCCAGGGATCATCTCTTGTGTCTCCTGCATTGGCAGGCGAATTCTTTACCACTAGTGCCACCTGGCAAGGCTATTTAGCTATAGTCTGTATCTTTATCGTATGTCCACTTTCCTGTCTTATATTCCAGTTATTTATTTCTCCTGCTGGATTATAAGGTCTTTGAACACAAGATCAGAGGCAGTACTGGTTATGTGCATGATCAGTGAACTGCCATAGAGAAGTGATCAACAAAATAATGAACTTGATCATGAGGTCTTGGTCCTCTTGAATCTCTCTATTACAAATTATCAAGTCAATCAGTCAGTGAAAGGCTTAAGCACAACAATATTGAGGCAGGAATGAAAAAGAAATCACTTTACAAACCTAGCTTTTCACACCAAGATTGAAGGATGGGGTAGTTGATTAACAATACTACACTTTGCCAAGGCATCATAGACCCACAATCAGGGTCTAGGGCAATGTGTGAGAACTTTTCATCTCCCCATAATACTCCCACGGCCCCAACATAGGTTACTTTGTTTTTAATTTAAATTTTTATTTTAATTGGAGGCTAATTACTTTACAATATTGTGGTGGGTTTTGCCATACATTGACATGACTCAGCAGTGGATGTACATGTGTCCCACATCCTGAACCCTACCGCCCTCCCCATCCCATCCTTCAGGACTGTCCCAGTGCACTGACTTTGAGTGGCCCTGTTTCACGCATAGAACTTGGATTGGTGATCTATTTCACATATGGTAATAACGTGTTTCAATGCTATTCTCTCAAATCATCCCACCCTTGCCTTCTCCCACAGAGTCCAAAAGTCTATTCTTATATCTGTGTCTCTTTTGCTGTCTTGCATATAGGGTCATTGTTACCATCTTTCTCAATTCTATTACATGTGTTAATATACTGTGTTGTTTTTCTTTCTGACTTACTTCACTCTGTACAATAAGCTCCAGTTTCATCTACCTCATTAGAACTGATTCAAATGTGTTCTTTTTAGTAGCTGAGTAATATTCCATTGTATATATGTATCACAGCTTTCTTATCCATTCATCTGCTGATGGACATCTAGGTTGCTTCCATGCCCTAGCTATTGTAAACAGTGCTGTGATGAACATTGGAGTACACTTGTCTCTTTCAATTCTGGTTTCCTCAGTGTGAACACCCAGCAGTGGGATTGCTGNCCTAACTCAAGCCTTAGTTTCCTCATTTGTAAAAGGGACATAATAATAATAATGGCTACCACCTAGGTCTTTTGTGAGAACTGAATGGAATAATCTCTGTAGAAAATGCTTAAGTGCCCAGCAAAAAGGAAGTTCTCAATAAACATTAATTATTATTATTATAAGAGGTAGATTTGTAGAGCACAAGCAAAATGTAAGATGTATTCTGCCAGATTTGTGCCAGGAAGTGCTTTATTATAAAGTGTGTTAATCACTCAGTAATGTCAAACTTTTTGCGACCCCATAGACTGTAGCTCCCCAGGCTCCTCCTCCTTCCATGGGATTCTCCAGGCAAGAATACTGGAGTGGGTTGCCATTTCCTTCTCCAGGTAATCTTCCCAATCCAGGAATTGAACCTGGGCCTCCTGCCCTGCAGGCAGACTCTTTACCATCTGAGCAAGGGATCTATGAATTACTGATGCTTTATTATAGGAATTTGCCAAAGCAGAGAAGGGGAAGGAGAGGTTTGGCCATTAAGTCAGAGGGAGCAAGAGACAGCATTGATGTGTGAAAAGTTGGGAGTGTTCATGGAAAGGTGAGGAGTTGTCTGTGGTGAGCATAGGCTTCCCTAGTGGCTCAGCTGGTAAAGAATCCACCTGCCAATGCAGGAGACACAGGAGACATGGGTTCAGTCCCTAGGCTGGGAAGATCCCCTGGAGAAGGGAATGGCCACCCACTTCAGTATTCTTGCCTGAGAAATCCCATGGTCAGAAGAGCCTAGTGGGCTACAGTCCATGGGGTCCCAAAGAGTCGGACACAACTGAGCACACGCACATACACACTGTGGTGAACACAAGGAAGGTGAGGTAGCAAATGAGATGGAGAGGTCAGCTGTAGGGTGCTTTCTTGCACGTGAATGGCCTGCTTAATTTTGAGTTTCAGAAAGATAACCTAGTTGTCATTCGGGAGAACTGATGCTTAGAGTAGAAGTCTGAAGGCAGGGAGACCTATGAGGAGGCTATGTTAATAGTCTAAGATTAAGAGAAGGCCAGGCTAAGCAGCCACTGGGGGGAAGATGAGTTTTTATTCATCGTTTCAGACAGTGTTTCCTTCTCTGGGAAGCCTTACCTGATTTATGGAAAGTAAGAGCTCTCATTTTGTGCCTCCACTGTACCAACTTCTGTTACTGCATCTAGTCTCACTGGGTTCAAATAATTTGTCAGATATTATGTCTCACCCACAAAAATGTAAGCTTCTATCTTATTTATTTTTGTACTCTTGGTGCTTAGAGCATGGCATAATTTGGTGGAATAGTAATAATATGGTAGTTATAGGCTAAATGCACGTAAGAGCTGATTTGATGTGGTGAGGAGATAACAGGCAGAGATTGAGGATGGCTTTGAGTTTTCTAGCTTACAAGAAAGAGTGCTTTCAAGATTGGGAGATTGGGATATGACGTATATACACTGCTATGTTTAAAATAGATAACTAAGGAGAACTTACTATATAGTGCAGGGGATAAAAATAGAAGGTACAATCTTTTTGTAGGACATATAGTAAAGTAAACCTAAAAATGCAGTCTAATATATATTGTGTGCTAAGTCACTTTAGTCATATTCAACTCTTGCAATCTTATGAGCTGCAGCCTGCCAGGCTTCTCTGTCTGTGGGATTCTCTAGGCAAGAATACTGGAGTGGGTAGCCATTTCCTTCTCCAGGGAATCTTCCTGATCCAGGGATCGAACCCTGGTCTCTTACATCTACCTGCGTTGGGAGGTGGGTTCTTTACCACTAGCACCACATGGAAACCCCCAATAGATATTAGGTGAGACAAATACTGTTTGATTCCACTTACATGAGGTACCTAGAATACTGAAATTCCTAGAGTCAGTGTGTACATTGGTAGATGCCAGGGGCCGAGGGGTGAGGTGGAGAGGAGAATGGGGACTTAGTGTTTAATGGGGACAGAATTTCAGTTTAGGAAGGTGAAAATTTGAGGAAATGGATGTCGGTGAGAGTTGTACAACATTGTGAATGTACTTAGTGCTGCTGAGCTGTACTGTCAAATATGATTAATATAGTATTTATATTATGTGATTTCACTACAATAAACAACATTAAAATAAAAGATAGGTTAGGCTTTGCTACAGTAACAAATAAATCCTGAAATATTAGTGATTGAACATGACAAGGTTTATTTCTTCCTCTTGCAAGTTACGACACAGGTCAGGTGATGCTCCAGAGTAGCTCCTCTTTGCTCGGTGACCCCAGGATGCAGGGCTCTTCCATTCTGTGCCTCTGCCATCTCGACTGTGGTTTCTAAGCAGGGATGACAGCTTGGGGGTCTCACACCTGACCATATTACTTATAAGTGGAAGTAATGCAGGTGTCTTCATTCTATCACGCTTATAATTTTAAAATCCAGTGACACACCAAGCAGGAGACATATAACTATGTCCTATAAAACCAAAAATCTATATTTAATAACTACTGAAAGATTAAAATATGAATTTTAGAGAACACTGCCTCTTTGGAAAGTTTGTTTATCAAAAAGTTAGATTTGCTTATATTTTCTTAACTTACTGCATCTCTCTTTTTAAAATTAGCAATGTTTGATATTTATAAAAATATCTTTAATATCTGTAAAGCTGACAATGGTCTTTTCCTTCCCCCTGCTCACTCATATTTCCATTCATGTACCTCAGACACTTCTCTTTTTAGACAGATTTCTCTCTCTCTCTTTTTTTTTTTTTTTTTGAGTTTCAGGCAGAATTTTGGCTTATTAGCTCTTGGCTGTAATGGATTAAGTATTGTGAATTTTATGTTGTTCGTCTGTAGAGTAATAGATAGGCAAATAATATTCAAAGGTCAGAAAGTGCAGAACGTTTGGCAATTTAGTAAAAATTTACTAATTTAGGATACGTGAGAGAGGCAAATCCGTCTTAAAGAATAGTCTTCACACAGGATATTCTAGCTGAACTGCAGTTTTAATATCTTACAGACATAGTACTTATAATAAACTAAGCTACAAATGGATAATACATGAATCATGGAAGTTTAAGAAAAAATTACAATTTGCAGTCTTTAATGCACTATATAGTAATATATCAAAAATATGTCTTTCAATAATTTCTAAAGTACACTAAAATTATTGTAAAATTTGTGAGCTTTTGGTTTAAAATATGTAGTGCTGAAGAATATAGAGAAAGAAATTATTTTATAATTTTCACTGAATTAGACTCACATGCTTTGAATTAGAAACATCACAGATTACAATGAAGCAGACATTTTCATTTTATTTGATCATTCTTTTGGTTATATTCAGGAAATTAAGCTGTGACTCATTTCGAGAAATCCAATGTCTAGTTCCTTTCATATTAAAATACTTTTGAAATAAGAAAGATACTTTTTATTAAAACAAACAAATGAATCATGAATATCATATATGGCACAGGTATTTTATTTCAACCTTTTGGAGTATACCATTGATGACTCCTAAAACAGCATAAGGATATCTGGAATAGCTATTCAGTATCATACTTTTTCCATTCTTTTCTATAAACACAAGCATTTTTGTGTGCAATTTTCAAAGTGCAGTATCAACACATGGAAGCTGGAACTTTGAGTCCTCTAGGATATTTACCAACAAAAGAACAACGTCTACACTTACAAAATAACATGTAATGTTCCGGCACTACTCAAGATCATTTAAGCTAAGCATATCACTGTGAACTCTAATTCGAATGCCACAAATTGGCTTCTTACATTGACTGAACTCATCCATGTTACTCTGTTCTCCTCTTTATCCCAAATCACCACTGTGGCTGGCTTTTAAAAGCCACAGTGACTTTCACTAATTTTTCAACATTCTTGGAAGACTAAGATGAGCCATAAAAAATTTGAGGGTTTCAGTGTTTGTTAACAAAATGGCAAATATGTATGGTTGACCCTAAATACTAGAAATTAGCAAAAGAAGAGTGAATTTGTTGCCTCTACTAGATTCAAGCCTGTACCTTGATGCAAAATTCTCTAAAAGTAAAGCCAAGGGAAATTTCTATCCATGATGTTAATGGAACAGACAACAATATTGGTTCTGTAGATTGGCCAAGACAACTCCACGATTAGAGCTGTAAATGGTGTAGGACATAAAGGAAGCAAGGACTGTGTAGTCACCCTTAATATTTCATGTTTACTAATAGTAATCTGGTGCCCTCCCCAGTATTCATACTGAATTCAGGGAGGAGGGAACTGTCAAGTGTGCTCCCTCCCTGGTTCCTGGAAAGCAAGCGTGTTAATCAGCTGTGGGCGGGGTGGGTCCTAGAGAGAACCTCTTCTGGCCTGTGGGAACTCATCTAGAAAGTGAGTCCTGGCAGTTCCAGCTTGATTCCTTTTAATGTCACAGTTCATTTGCAGAACCATAACTGGAATCAAGAATTAAAAAGCCTTGTATAAAAGTCAGTAACATTAAACCTTTAAGACTCATGTTTCATGTGTCATAAAAAGTCTATGAAAGGATTTTATATTCTGTACAGTGTTTTAGCACTTTCAATCACTTTTTTTTTCAACATAACTTTTGTGAACACTTTTATAGCCTCTAAATGAAAAACTAAACTATGTGTCATTCAAAAAAAAAAAAAAAAAAACCTTTTATGGATCACAGAATTTAATAAAAGTTCTGCACCATAACAAGCGCCTGATAAACCTTTATTAAAATTCATTAAAAATACTGAAAAATATTTTAACAGAAATTAGACCTCACATTTTTTAGTAAACATGGCAAATCACTCCTCAAGAAATCTACTTGTTTATCACAAATGCAGATTCTTTAGTGGGGAAAGAGTGAATTTCAGGAATAAATAATCTGCTTTTCACCATTAGGAAAATATGTCTTTGTTTCAGTTGGAATAATCCTTTTAGCTTCCTGTCTGCAAAAACCTTCAATAGTTATGACCTATGCAGGACTTTACTATATACAAATAAAAATAAAAACAATGGAAAATATTTCTGAAAATATATAATATATAACCTGGTATTTCCTTATATTATAATCACAATAAGGCATTGTCCTATTTGCAGTTCTCAAGGCCAGAGAGTAGATAAGACAAGAATTTTCTCATATATTTAGGAATTCAAACTATTAGATACATTTTCTTTATATTATTTTCTGGGTTTTTATAATAATTTTATAATGGCTGACTAATATTTCATACTGCTGTATTGCCTCCATTTCCATTTTGTAAATAATATTGTAAAGAAAATACTCATATCTATGTGTTTTTCTTATTTTTTTGCCTTAGAATATTATTATGAATAACTTTATTGAATCAAATTGCATGAACTTTAAAAAAATCTTATATAATACATTGCTAAATTGCTTTTTAGAAGGTTTGAACAAATTAAAATTGCTCCCTTACTTATCATATACTAATTTAAAAATATTTTGACCAAAATAAGAGATTTTCATGTAAACATTTGAGATTTCATGTAAAATGTAGCATATAAAATAATACTTCATTTCTTTAAAAGCATTTTTTTTTTGACATACAAAAAGCTGTACATGTTTAATGTATACACTTGAGTTTGGGGATAAGCCTACATTCATCAAGCCATCCGCACAATCTAGGCCATAAATATTCATCATACCCAAAAGTTCCCTCTTACTTTTTATCTATTCTTCTTCTTCTTTGTGATAAGATATACCATTTTATTATTTGTATAGGATCATGTGTATATATAGGGCCAAATGCACTGGTGAATCAGGATGCATATTTTTATTTTACATATCTAAATGCCTATTTATACATATGAACACTGGAGTGGATAGCCATTCTGTTCTCCAGGGGATCTTCCTGACCCATGAATCAAACCC
>SJYV01022790.1:160927-189551 GCA_006410875.1 Neotragus pygmaeus
TTTGCATTGATCACTGAGGGATGCTTTCTTATCTCCCTGTGCTGTTCTTTGGAACTCTGCATTCAAATGGCTATATCTTTCCTTTTCTCCTTTGCCTTTAGCTTCTCTTCTTTTCTCAGCTATTTGCAAGGCCTCCTCAGATAAACATTTTGCCTTTCTGTGTTTCTTTTTCTTGGGGATGGTCTTGATTATTGCCTCCTGTACAATGTCATGAACCTCCATCCATGGTTCTTCAGGCATTCTGTCTATCAGATCTAATCTCTTGAATCTATTTGTCACTTCCACTGTATAATTATAAGGGATTTGATTTAGGTTATGCCTGAATGGGCTGGTGGTTTTCCCTACTTTCTTCAATTTAAGTCTGAACTTGGCAATAAGGAGTTCATGATCTGAGCCACAGTCACCTCCTGGCCTTGTTTTTGCTGACTGTATCAAGCTTCTCCAGCTTCGGCTGCAAAGAATATAATCAATCTGATTTCGATGCTGACCATCTGGTGATGTCCATGTGTAGAGTCTTCTCCTATGTTGTTGGAAGAGGATGTTTACTATGCCCAGTGCATTCTCTTGGCAAAACTCTGTTAGCCTTTGCCTTGCTTCATTCTGTACTCCAGTGCCAAATTTGCCTGTTACTCCAGGTAACTTTTGACTTCCTACATTTGCATTTCAGTCCCCTGTGATGAAAAGGACATCTACTCTACCCAAGCTGTAAATCCTTGAAGGATAAAAGTGATGAAGAGGGTCCTTGAAGCCCTCATCAAAAGGAAGCTGAAGCCAGGCTTCACTGCTCCATTTTCAATACATGCTTTCCTATTGATCAAGGCAGCATGGTTGATGTTCCTGAAGATCACAGAATGTCTTATGAAGAAATGCTTTTCTGCTTTTACTTGCAGCATAGGACGCAGGATAAGATATTAGACTCCTGGCTGTCCTTTCCAACTCCTATCCCACCCACAATCCCTCTTGGCCAAGCTTCCCAGCCCTTCCAAGCTAAACCCTAAGGCTGATTGTCCAGCCTGCTTCCTGGTCTGCTTGTCTCCCCACTGAACACCTTTGCTTAGATGGGTCTAAATCCTTATTTGGCCTCAAGGCACCAGCCTATCTACCACTGTGACTTTTCTCTCAGCTTATCTATTTCTCTTGATAGATTGGAAACTCTTGAGGGAAGAGAAGTGTGTGCTTCTTTCTAGAACCCCAAATCCTACTGTAGTGGTGCCCCTTAGTTCTCTCTTCTTTCTATTTTTTCCCTTCTTCTCATTTGTTTACTCAGTTGTTGCTGTTTGGTTACTAAATCATGTCCAACTCTTTGCTACCTCATGGACTGCAACAGGCCAGGTTCCTCTGTCCTCCACTGTCTCTCAGAGTTTGCTCAAACTCATGTCCATTGAGTCGGTGATGCTATCTAACCATCTCATCCTCTGCAATCTTCTCCTTTGGCCTTTAATCTTTCCCAGCATCAAGATCTCTTCCAATGAGCTGGCTTGTCACATCAGGTGGCCAAAATGTTGTAGCTTTAGCTTCAGCATCAGTCCTTCCCATGAATATTCCGGGTTGATTTCCTTTGAGATTGACTAGTTTGATTTCCTTGCAGTCCAAGGGACTCTTAAGAACCTTCTCCTGCATCATAATTCAGAGATGATGGTTAATTTTATGTATCAACTTGGTTAAATCATTGTACCCAAATATTTGGTCAATTGTCAGTGCAGATGTTACTGTGAAAGTATGTTTTTTTTTTTTTTTAGATGAGATTAACATTTAAATCAGTAGGCTTTGAGTAATACAGATTACCCTTCATTTTGTTGGGTGGTCCTTGTCCAATCAATTGAAGACCTTAAGAGAAAAAGAACGAGATTCTCCAAGAAAGAAGGAATTCTGCCTCCACATGGCCTTCAGACTCAAGCTCAACATTACAGCTTCCCTGGGTCTTCGTCTGCTGGCCAGCCCATTGCATTATGACTTGCCAGTTCCCACACTTATGAGAGCCAATTTTTAAAAATTAAATCTCTCTCTATATACACACACATTCTGTTGGTTCTGTTTCTTTGGAAAACCTTGAGTAGTAAGCACACCAAACTACTTTCCATGACCTACTTTTGATAAAACAGTCAAACAAGTCAAACTTCCACATCTATTCCTTCTTTCTTCTCTCCCCATCCATCTCTTTTCCCCTTTCAGCCTTTGCAGAAGTTTTTGGACCTCAAGTATTAACTTGAGATGACTAATTTTTACCCTGAACAAAATACTTGTTTCCTGTGAGAGACAGTACAGAAATTAAAGGGTCACAAGGAGGCAGCACAGTACAGGATTTAGAGTACACATCTTGGCTCCAGCCTGCTTGAATTTGGACCCTGGCTCCTGTGTACAAATGTAAGACTTGGGGTGAGTTATCTAACTCCTTTGTTTTTTAGTTTCCTCATCCGTAAAAGGAGATAATAATCATTTCTATCTAATAGAGAGTTAATAGTTGCAAAGCACATAAATGCCTGAAATGTGATAACTGTGAGCTATAGATGTTGGTGATATGAATAGTAACTTTATAGTCCCCATTACAAAGCTGTTTGAAGGGCTTCCCTGGTGGCTCTGAGAGTAAAGAAGCTACCTGTAATGCAGGACACCTGGGTTCGATCTCTGAGTCAGGAAGATACTGGAGAAGGGAATGGCAACCCACTCCTGTATTCTTTCCTGGAGACTTTTATGGACAGAGGAGCCTGGTGAGCTACAGTCCTTGAGGCCACAAAGAATCGGACATATCTTAGTGACTAACACTTTCAACAAGCTATTTAACTATGGCTGAGGACCAAGCTGGATCTGATAAATAGCTGCCTATCATTTTATGATATGAAAATATTCCCAGACAATAGAAAAGAACAAAGCTGTTTATTTATCTTTCTTTTCTGGCTATAAGTATCATATATTTTTACCTGTAAAGAATATAGAAATACAGAGACATAAGGAAGAAACGAAAATGTCTGTGACTGGATCAAGGAATAGCAAACTGTCAGGGTCAGATGGTCAATATTTAGTGTTGTAGGTTACGCGGTCTCTGTGGTGACCACCCAGCTCTGTTGTCTTATTACAAAGGCAGCGACATGAATGGGCAGGGCTGTGTTTAAGAAAACTTAAAAAAGAAAAAGACAAAAACAAGCCTTGGGTCAGATTTGCCACTTCGGGCCATGGTTTGCTAACCTGCCTTATCGCAGGCTATGAATTATAACGTGACACATTACTGATTATTGTAAATATAAGTTGTAGTGCTCCCGTTCACTGTATATTTCTATTGTCTGGATATTTCTATTATAAATAACTGATAAAGAATTTAGGCAGAGATCTGGCTTTGTGAAAAGTGACAGTTGCTCAGTCGTGTCCAACTCCATGACCGCCAGGCTCCTCTGTGGGATTCGCCAGGCAAGAATACTGGAGTAGGTAGCCATTCCCTTCTCCACAGAATCTTCCCGACCCAGGGATTGAACTCTGGTCTCCTGCCTTGCAGGCAGATTCTTTACCATCTGAGCCACTAGGGAAGCCCATATTCGGTTTTGACTTCTGCTTATTTCCCTAGGATAAATGAGACAGACCAAGGTGAATTCCTTCAGAGAAAACTCAGAGCCAGGACAGGAAGGGGAAAGCCAAGGTGAGTACTTACAGGAATGAGCACAGTGGGCTTAGAGCTCCCCCCTCCCCCCAACTCCCCTACTGCTCAGAGGCTTACAAGGGGCTAGTTCTGTCCTGCTGCCTATTGCAGCACCAGGGCCCAGCTGCTTGTCAACTCTGAACATGGTTCCCGAGGGCCTGGGCATCCTATGCAGGTTACCAGCATCTCTCTGGCTGAGATAGGTGGGTTCTCCAATACAGGGATATTCAGGTGGTGGGTCTGCCGCTTAGTCATCACAGCAGAGAGCAGACTGGGAGGGGTGTTCCCCCACCCCTGTAACTGGCAGTAAACCAATCCGATGGCATGGAGCCGAGTCTAGGTAGGATTTAGAGGTCAACCGTGCCTGGGGCTCCTCCCTCAATAACCCTCTGTTCTTTCTGGTCTTTGCTCAAATGCCACCTTCTCAGGGAAGCTCCCTGACCATTCTACTTAAAATAGCCACACACCTCTGCTCCTTTCCTTCTCCATCACTCTTACCAAGATTTGACATGCTGACTGTTTAATCATTTGCTTGCTTATTGTTTATCTCCTGCACCAGAATATCAGTTTTAAGAAAGCAGGGATATTTTTGTGTTTGCTTACTGTTAGCCCCAAACCAAACATTCGATAAACATTTGTTGAATGAATGTATGAATGGGTCATACTGCCAAATTGTTTACCAAATTCTTACTCCCTGAAAGTATTTTGCAGAAAGCTAAGGAAATTTACACTTCCACCAGCAGAGGATGAACATACACTTTTTATAACACCTTCATGGCCATTATGTGTCAATGGCCTAAAATTTTATTTTACTCAATTTACCTAAATTGCTTTTCTTTGATTCCTGTGCATTTCTTTTCTTTAAATTATTTCTTTACATCCTCTTCCCACTTTGAACAAATTACTTGAAACCCAGAATATTTCATTCTAGAGTTCCTTAGTCCCTTCAGTTTGTCTAAGGAGTTCTAGGTTTGACTCACAGGGAGCAGGAACACAGGTGTTCAGCTGCTTGTTCATTCTCCCCAGGCTAGAAAGTCCATTTTATATCTGGCTATAAAGGTTATGAATATTTTGATTAACTTTATGTATATATATTAAAAAGGGTGGGATTTGGGCAGTTTTCCAGAAAGTTTTAAGTACTAAAACTACACTGGGTTCAATTCTTTTTTATAGGATACCTCTTAATAGTCTAGACAAAATTTCCACTTCACTTTTTAACAATTGACTGATGCCATATATACATGTGAACAGGACCACAGAACACATCCGTTTTCAACCATAGAATAGGTTGAAAAAATAAAAGTGGTGTTTGAGGTGATCACAGTGTTTCAGTAAGCAAATGCAGTTTTAAAACATGAATCCTATTTAATCAACCTTTCAATTATTTCTCAAATAGAGTCTCAATTCCCATTGAAAATTCACCAGATTGGTGGTAGTGGTCAGGTATATGAAATAACCACTTTGTGTATGTATGTATATATATATATATATGTGTGTGTGTGTGTGTGTATGGATTTTAAAATAATGTTTATATATATATATATGTATATTTTTGCAAAGGTATTTAATTTATTTAGCTGCATCAGGTCTTAGTGATGGCATGCTGGCATGGCATTCTTTGTTGCATCATTCAGGATCTTTCACTGCCCACGGGCTTAGGTTTTCCTTGGCATGTGGGATCTTGGTTCCCCAGCCAGGAATGGAATCCATGTCCCCTGCATTGCAAGGCAGATTCTTAACAATTGGACTGCTAGGGAAGTCCCACCAATGTATATTTCTAAGGCATGCCTTCAACAGTGTTACAAACACATATGAGAGACCTACCTGGAGTCACACTAGAAATTCTAAAGATGAACATTTCTGCTTATATGTGCATTTCACTGTACCTTAAGTCAATAAAATACACCATTTAAGTATAGGGACATGGGGTGGGTGAGAATGAGAGCAAGTATTCATGTGGGTTTGTACTTTAAAAAGGATCTCTAAAGTCTGCCCTTTCAGTAAGCAAATCTCTTCTCCTTCCCTTGCTAAGAGATATGTTCTTATAATAGAGACTTGTAATTGAAGCTTGCAAATAGCATTATAAAAGAAATAAATATTTTAATTTTAATAACAACTATAAAATTTCGATAACTCAAGAAGCTATACATTTTTATAATAGACCACTCACTCATCCATACTTAAATTTCCATGCTTGTTGAGTTTTTCCTTANTTTTGTGAGCTGTGAAGTGCCATATATACAGGTGAATTGCTTTATTGTGAGGACGGCAGTGCCTGATTACTGCCAGATGAGGGCGATATGGAGGTGAGAGGAAGCTCTTCCGGGAGGAATGTGGGAAATACTGAAAGCTTGATGGAACAAAAAAAATGGCATTTCAAGAAAGCTGGGAGATGTAAACCCAAAGCCAGAGATGGAAAAAAATAAGACATGTTTAAAGGAGAATGAGTTGCCTGATAGAAGTGTTTATAGAAGGGAGTAAAAAGATTTCTGTTTGGGAAGATAGGTTAAGGTGTAATGGGGGGCACTTTGCAGTTTTGGTACCAACTGAGGAAATGTGATCACAAATGGAAATATGTGGCTTATTGTGAGGATGGTGATTGCTTCCCATTTGATTAATTGCATATGAGGATATCAGAGAAGACTTTAAGGGAGCTAACCAAATTCTTCAAGAGAAAAATGACTTCCATGCACCCAGAGAATGTGTAACTATTGGGAGAGAAAAGGTTCTTCAGAGCGTACATAATAATAACAATGTCTTACCTTACTGGGTACATGCTATATGTCTCATATTATTCTAAGTAAATTACATAAATTAACTCATGTAATCTTCATAACTGGAGAAATTGTTACTATTTAGCAGCTGACTGTGACTTTAAAAGTTTATCCAGGTCATATCACCAGGAACTGGAGAGCAGAACTCAAACTCAGGAGGTATGGCCTCAGAGTCTGGTTCTCATGCTTTTGTGGTTGTGATACATTGTCAAGGTCAAAACCACATCAAATATAGTGATATTAGTTGTGTTCACTTTGTGAGAGTTTGACTTATGCAATTTATGTATGTATCTGATACTTAAGTTAGTGCTACAGTTAAAAAATATTCTGTATATCTAAAGAAGGAAAGAGTAGAAAGACATACAAAATGTTAATCTGATTATTTTTGATTATGAGGAATAGGAATAATTTCAATTTTCTTATTTTAGTTGTTTCTGTTTTCTAGATGTTTGACAATTACACTGTAAACTTTTTGCAAGAAGAAATACTGTTTTAAGCAAACAAGGAAAATTTCTGGTGAGGAGGAAATGAAACTAGTATTGATTTAACAATAACTGTGAGTGGTATCATATTTATTATTTATCTAGTTCTCAAAATAACCATTTGAAGAGTTTGGTACTATTTGTTGCCATTTAAGCATAAAGTGAATTTCAGAGAGATAAATGAGCCCACATCACACACAGCATTCAGCACACAACCAAAAGACACAGGATTTGAATCTAGGGCTGATTCCAAAACCTAGTTAAAAACAGAGGTGAGAATTCAAACATGGAGAAAACAAATTCTAGATGGTAAGTTCTAATATGTTGTAGTAAGACAATTAATCACCTTGAAAAATTGCTAAACAAAAAGAAAGCAAAAAGTAAAGATTTTGCATTATACAAAGGCTGATATAGTTGAAGTTTAAAAAGCAGGCTATGAATTCTTTAATAGAACTAATTGGGAAGAGGGGATAGTTTAATTTTTTGACTCATCATTGGTGTTTTCCCTAAACAGAGTTGAACAAATAATCGAATTTTGTGCATGACCCTGGGTAATTTGATTCAAAGATATTATTAATTTTTATTCTATATAAAGATTTTTGGTTTGATTTTGCTTTCATTTTATTTTNGGAAGAGGGGATAGTTTAATTTTTTGACTCATCATTGGTGTTTTCCCTAAACAGAGTTGAACAAATAATCGAATTTTGTGCATGACCCTGGGTAATTTGATTCAAAGATATTATTAATTTTTATTCTATATAAAGATTTTTGGTTTGATTTTGCTTTCATTTTATTTTGTTTTACCCTGTAACCATGTTAACATCCCTCCCCCGCCCCGCGTTTCTTAGTAGCAACAGCACCCATTTTTTCTGGACATTTTGTAGTAACTATATGAAGCAATTGTGTGACTGCCCAATTTGGAAGAACTAAAATGACCAAAGCAGTTAAAGATTTTAAGTGTTTTCTGCAGAACTGAGCAGAGAAGTGAAGAAAGAGACAATGGATTCTGATGAGTATAATAAGAAGGGGAACTATCATGTAAGAAACGAGGCATTGGTCTATGTTCGATGCAGAATGCAGGATGGTTGGGGCTGGTGCACAGGGATGATCCAGAGAGGCAATGTGGGGTGGGAGGTGGGAGGGGGATTCAGGATTGGGAGCTCGTATATACCTGTGATGGATTCATGTTGCTGTATGGCAAAACCAATATAGTATTTTAAAGTAGAATAAAGTAAAAAAAAAAACAAACAATTAAAAAAACCAGACAAAACCACANCAGGGATGATCCAGAGAGGCAATGTGGGGTGGGAGGTGGGAGGGGGATTCAGGATTGGGAGCTCGTATATACCTGTGATGGATTCATGTTGCTGTATGGCAAAACCAATATAGTATTTTAAAGTAGAATAAAGTAAAAAAAAAAACAAACAATTAAAAAAACCAGACAAAACCACAAACTCAGCATGTGACCTTGACCAAATTATTTGAACTCATTGTTTTTCTGTGAACCAAGTGTAAGGTGGCATGAAAAAGATGTTCCCTGGGTCACAAAAACTCTGTATTTGACTTGAGGTGCTTTGGCTAAATAAATTATATCTTTATTAGTTCAGTCTGGGGCAAAAAGATGAAATTCAGTTCTCTGCAAAAGATGTTTTAAAGGTTCATTCTGTTTTTCCTCCCACAACTTTTCTCATATACCCAGGTGAATACTTCACAGTTTATTGTTGACCTCTTAGGAACTTGGGTAGCTGATAATAATAATAATAGTAATAAACATGGATTTTTTTCTTTCAGTAGATAAAAGTGCAAAAGGGAAAAACCTGTGTGTTTTTTTTAAATAAATTTCATCATATTCTTCCATGTAGTTGTATACATTTTCTGTTTTTATATATCCTGGTATTTATTGTTTTCTTATTTGTATCAGTGACATGACTGGTTCTGGGAAAATACAGGGCTAATTCAAGAAAATATAACTTATAAGGTTGATGTTAACTCTGAGAAAATTCCAGAATGTGTGGCTAAACAAATGGTTTTTGAGTAATTGAAAAGCAAATGGTTTTTGGTACTTCTTAGAACTCAACAAATTAATAAAATGTATGCGAGTCTCTCAAGATGTTCAAATATTCCCTCCTTAATAAAGGTGAGCCTTTACTGATCACCCTACTTAGAACTGTAACATTTTGTATACTCCACCCTGCTTCATTTTTCTTCTTAGCACTTTCTGTCATCTGAGGTACTATTTTATTACATACTTTGTGCTTTCCTCTAGAATGTAAACTCCACTGAGATAGGTGTTCCTCTTTCCCCAACGCTGTTCTCTTAGTAGCTATATTCAGCATCTAGGATAGTTCATGCTACATACCAGGTGCTGAAAGCAGAAATATCTCTGTGAAGATACTGAAATNTGCTTTCCTCTAGAATGTAAACTCCACTGAGATAGGTGTTCCTCTTTCCCCAACGCTGTTCTCTTAGTAGCTATATTCAGCATCTAGGATAGTTCATGCTACATACCAGGTGCTGAAAGCAGAAATATCTCTGTGAAGATACTGAAATACAGACTGAATGATAATACTGTTATTTGGATTGAATGACCAGTGTCCTAAAGACAATCTCAAGAAAGGTCCTGGGTGCACTAAGTACTTTATAGCTCTTATTATTCTCATAAAAGGCTGTTGAAAATACAAAATACAGGCTGAGAAAAACTTTCTGATAAACCTAGACAAGGAAGAACTGCTATACAATGACATAACCAACTTTGACTTGAATTTTGAGGGGCTTAAAATGCTGAACTCAAGCAAGAAAGTTAAAGCATAATAGAAAAAATATATAATCTCATTTATTGAGTTGAAAGAGTTGTATAGCAGAGAATAATTTTTTTAACTTTCCAAGACCACAGTTGTTTTCTCTTCTGTATTAGAGGGACCTGACTAGATGTTACTTCTCTTCTAGGTACTGAGATTTCTTGATGTTCCAAAGCTAAGGAATGGGCAGTTGAACAAAAGGCATGGCAGTAAACAGCAGAGAGAGGAAGGACAGAGGTAGCAGTTATGAGAGTGCCAATAAGGGGCCAGTAAGACAAGGGCCGATAGTGGTTGAAGGGAGGGCTAAGTTGGAGCTGTGGGTGGAGGAAATAGAAAAGGAAGAGGAAGAGAAGATATCCTTGCCTTCATCTCTGTGCTCTTGCAATGTTTTCTCCTCTCTCTCATTTCTGCTTTGATAGGAACACTCACTGTCTTTGGGGAATGAAGCAAAACAAAACAAAACCCTGCCAAGTCTTTTTAAAAGGTTTTACTTTCTTAAAGTATAGTTGATTTACAATGTTGTGTTAATTTCCGCTTTACAGCAAAGTGATTCCATTATACTATGTGCTGAGCTGTGCTTAGTCGCTCAGTTGTGTCCGATTACAACCCCACAGACTGTAGCCCATCAGGCTCCTCTGTCCATGGAGATTCTCCAGGCAAGCATACTAGAGTGGGTTGCCATGCCCTCCTCCAGGGGATCTTCCCAACCCAGGGATCGAGCCTAGGTCTTCCATATTGCAGGTGGATTCTTTATCATCTGATACATTCTTTTGCATATTCTTTTCCATTGTGGTTTATTATAGGATATTGAATGTAATTATCTGTGCACTGTAGTAGGACCTTGTTGCTTATTCATTCTATGTATAAGAGTTTGCATCAGCTAATCCCAAACTCCCAATCCATCCCTCCTCTGGCAACCACAAGTCTGATCTTCGTCTGTGAGTCTGTTTCTGTTTCATGGATAAGTTCATTTGTGTTATATTTTAGATTCCACATAAAAGTGATATTTGTATGATATTTGTCTTTTTCTGTCTGACTTAATAATAGTTCACTTAGTGTGATAATCCTGAGGTCCACCCCATGTTGCTGCAAATGGCATTATTTCATTCTTAACCCTCAAAGTCTTGAATAAAGCTGGGAATGGGATTCCATTAGTAAACTGAACAATTGTTGTCAGGAAAGTTTTGTGCCAGTGCTTCAAAATTTAGATAACAAGACATACTCTAAAATGAGCTGGCATTTCTTTATATGAGAAAGAAGTGCCTCTCAGGTGGAGAACATCAGATTTTATTAAGATAGCTACTGCTTTGGTTGTGTAGGCTAATGGTTCTCAGACCTCAGTGTGTCAGAAAGAGCTGAAGTCTTGTTAAACACATTGTTTTGGGTCCTACTCTCAGAGCTTCTGATCAAGTAGGTCTGGGATTGGACTCAAGAATAAGCATTTCTAATGGGTCCCAGTTGATGTTGATGCTGTAGTTCTGGGAACCACACTTCGAGAACTCTTGTGCAGGTGGTGTTCTGCACTAGGACTCCTGGCAAGGGGGGTGAGCAGAGGATGAAATCCACAGGGTGTCTTGCCTGGAAGTCCCATCAAGGAGCCCCTGCAGCCCTGCTTTCAGGGTTTAAGATTCTGTTACATTTAAGTATGGAAAACAATATTAAACTCGCAGCTGTCGATAGAACCCACTATTCTTTTCAAAGAGGGGAAATAGGCTCAATGAGGAAAACATGCGGGATGCAATAGGCTTTGGTTGAAATTCTTTTTCATAACTGCTACCGTTTCTCAGTGAAGTGTGTGTGTGCTCAGTAGCTCAGTCATGTTCAACTCTTTACAATCCCATGGATTGTAGCCCACCAGACTCCCCTGTCTATAGGCTTTTTCAGGCAAAAATACTGGGGTGGGTTGCCATGCCCTCCTCCAGGGGATCTTCCTGACCCAGGAACTGAGCTGGAGCCTCCTGCATTTCCTTCATTGCAGGTAGATTCTTTTACCTCTGAGCCATGGGGGAAGCCTGAGAAGAGGAGAAATATCATTGGCCCTTAAGTCAAGAGACTTAGATTCTAGGCCCTGCATTGACTTTAACTAGTTGTGTGGTCTTAGACAAGTCACTTAATCTCCTGGATTCTGTTTCCTCATCTCTAAAATGAGAATGTCAGGCTATGTAATATTTAGGATCTCTTCCTGCTTTAAAATTCATTTGGTATGATTTTAGGTCACAGGGAGTATTTGTATCACAATGGCAATTGACCAGTTTATCTTTGGGACAATTATACTGCTTTGGAGAGTTGTTCTTTATCACTGAAGGAAAGTTTTAGTGATTCAAATTTTCTCAGAAATTGAATACAAAGTTTCTAATGGTTGCTAACACAATATTCAATAATACTCTATCATTTCCCTTTCTTTATCACTAAATTAATGATTCTTTGACAAAATTTAAGTGTTTTATTTTTAGTTCAGATTAGAAAAGTTTGTTTTTTTTGGAAAATGTAAGAAAAATTCAGACCCATTCATTGGTACTTGTAATCCCATCAGTTGCTCTGGTTGTTTATGCATTTTGCCACCAGATAGCAGAATTACTCTTAAAATCTTTTTATAACTTAGATAGGTTTACTTTTTGAAGATTCTTTGATAGAGAAGTGTGGGAGAAGAAATCCTCTTTGCTTTTCTCTGAAGATAATTGTAGTAGAGAAAAAAAGTCTTCTTGAGTGAATCCATTTAAAAATGCTGGCCAAAATGTAATCAGGAAAAAAAGGCTTGAGTGGGCTTTATCCTGAAAAATAAAATTAACAGTTATATATAAAAATATGTTCGATTGCTGTTATATTTTAACCAAATTTAGATTTTATTTTAACTATGTACCAAAAAATGAATCAAGTGTATTTTGAGAGGAGGGGGACAGAATCTATTTTGTGTTTTGTTGGTTCAGCTCCGCCTCCTGGAGGAAGAGCTCATTTCTTGGCTTATTTGCCGAATATAATCATCAAAACTTATTTTTGTAAAATTATTCAAGGACTTTGTCAGTGTTCACATAGGCATCCCTTCATTCTTTGATACTTGAATCTATCTCTTTAGAAACACGTGGAGTTATTATGCTTGTTGAAATTTCTGTTTTTCGATTGTTGACTGGTTTAACTCTACAGTTGCTTTGCAGGTGCTGTGAAAAGTCTTATGACAGTATGTCCCTTGACTTCATGGAATCCTGGATTTTAGGTAAGATTTGCAGTTTTGTTTTGCTGTTTACAAAAGCATGTTAATCTGAAATGTGGGTATAGACATTAGTGTTTTGGGGTAAAGAACTGATTTTCTAGAAGCTTTATTTAAGCTGTATAAACAATTGGCCTGAAATCTGTGCATGTATGTGCGTGTATATACTCTATAAGAAAATATACAGGCTTTCAACATATGTTTGTTTAATATTTTAAAAGCATTTTCAAATTCAATTTTGTTTCCATTTATTAAAAGCATACAAAACCCTTATCAGTAAAATTAAGCCCAAACTCAGTGGCTCAAAACAGCAATCATTAGTTCTCATGGATATGCAGATTGCCTGGATATTAGGTGTATACAGTGAGTAGATGTAGGAGGGAATTTTGAATGAGGATTAATTTTTTTTTTTTTACAATTAGTTATTGTGCTGGGTCTTTATTATTGCATGCAGGCTTTTTCTAGTTGCAGTGAGCAGGGGCTATTATTTGCAGCGCATGGGCTTCTCATGGCAGTGGCTTCTTGTTGCATAGCACAGGCTCTTGGCGCATAAGCTTCAGTAGTTTCAATGCATAGACTCAGCAGTTGTGGCAAATGGGCTTAGTTGCTCCTCGGCATTAGTATCTTCCTGGATCAAGGACTGAATCCATGACCCCTGCATTGGCAGACGGATTCTCAGCCACTAGATCACCAGGGAAGCCTGAGGATTAGTCTCGTAAGTGGTCAGTTCAACAGGGATTTATTTTTTATGGTGTGGTATATTTACTTTCTATGAAGCAAACTTATATACTGTCTGGATTCTAATCCTGGTTCTGTTCCATACTAACTTTGTTATCTTGGATAATTTACATATTTTTCAATGCCTTCATTGCTTCACCTGTCGAGTGAGGATAATAATAAGACTCATTTCACTGTTTTTTCATGAGAACTGAATGAGGTAAGCAACCTAGTACATATAGGGTGTTAATGAAATGTTAGAGTTATTGTTGTAAAGAGAAAAAGTTCTCTTACTATGATTAAAAGGCTAATGAGCTGGGTAAAGAGGGAGGGAAAAAGCATAGAGTTGGCAAAAGAGGTAAGGTTTGAATCTATCTCTAGTACTCCTATTATATAAATCAAAAAAGTTAATAGAAAGAATGTTTTACTTTAATAAATACATTAAAATTTTTAAAATATATTTTATTAATGATAATTAGTGGAGTTTCCCTGATGCTCAGATGCAAAGAGTATGCCTGCAATGCAGGAGACCCAGGTTTGATCCCTGGGTCAGGAAGAGACCCTGGAGAAAGGAATGGCTATCCACAACACTATTCTTGCCTGGAGAATTCCAAGGACAGAGGAGCCTGGTGAGCGCAGTCCAGGGGTCACAAGAGTTGGACATCGAGTTGAGGTACTTCAAATCCCAAAGGATGATACTATCTAAGTGTCGCACTCAGTTCAGTTCAGTTCAGTTCAGTTGCTCAGTCATGTCTGACACTTTGTGACACCATGGACTGCAGCATGCCAGGCTTCCCTGTCCATTGTTGACTCCTGGAGTTTCTCAAACTCATGTCCATTGAGTCGGTGATGCCATCCAATATCATCCTCTGTCATCCCCTTCTCCTCCTGCCTTCAGTCTTGCCCAGCTTCAGGGTCTTTTCAAATGAGTCATCAGGTGGCCAAAGTATTGAAGTTTCAGCTTCAACATCAGTCCTTCCAATGAAAATTCAGGACTGATTTCCTTTAGAATGGACTGGTTGGATCTCCTTGCAGTCCAAGGGACTCTCAAGAATCTTTTCCAACACCACAGTTCAAAAGCATCAATTCTTCAATGCTCAGCTTTCTTTATAGTCCAACTCTCACATCCATTCATGACTATTGGAAAAACCATAGCTTTGATTAGATGGACCTTTGCTGGGAAAGTAATGTCTCTGCTTTTTAATATGCTGTCTAGATTGGTCATCACTTTTCTTCCAAGGAGCAAGTGTCTTTTAATTTCATGGCTCCAGTCACCATCTGCAGTGATTTTCAAGCCTCCCAAAATGAAACCTATCACTGTTTGCACTGTTTCCCCATCTATTTCCCATGAAGTGATGTCATGATTTTAGTTTTCTGAATATTGAGTTTAAGTCAACTTTTTCACTCTTTTCTTTCACTTTCATCAAGAGGCTCTTTAGTCTTCATCCAGCTCAGCGTTTCTCATGATGTACTCCACATATAAGTTAAATAAGCAGGGTGACAATACATAGCCTAAAGAAATAGAGGAAAAGAACCGAATGGGAAAGACTAGAGATCTCTTTAAGAAAATTAGAGATACCAAGGGAACATTTCATAACAAAATGGGNCAAAATTAGTGCCTGATGAACTATGAACTGAGGTTCATGACATTGTACAGGAGACAGGGATCAAGACCGTCCCCATGGAAAAGAAATGAAAAAAAAAAAAAAGTAAAATGGTTGTCTCGGATGGCCTTACAAATAGCTGTGAAAAGAAGAGAAGCGAAAAGCAAAGGAGAAAAGGAAAGACATAAGCATCTGAATGCAGAGTTCGAAAGAATAGCAAGAAGAGATAAGAAAGCCTTCCTCAGTGATCAGTGTTAAGAAACAGAGGAAAACAACAGAATGGGAAAGACTAGAGATCTCTTCAAGAAAATTAGAGATACCAAGGGAACATTTCAAGCAAAGATGGGCTCGGTAAAGGACACAAATGGTATAGATATAACAAAAGCAGAACATGTTAAGAAGAGGTGGCAAGAATACACAGAAGAACTGTACAAAAAAAAACTCACAACCAAGATAATCACGATGGTGTGATCACTCACCTAGAGCCAGACATCCTGGAATGTGAAGTCAAAGGGGCCTTAGAAAGCATCACTACAAACAAAGCTAGTGGAGGTGATGGAATTCCAGTTGAGCTATTTCAAATCTTGAAAGATGGTGCTGTGAAAGTGTTGCACTCAATATACCAGCAAATTTGGAAAACTCAGCAGTGGCCACAGGACTGGAAAAGATCCGTTTTCATTGCAATTCCAAAGAAAGGCAATTCCAAAAAATGCTCAAACTCTACACACTTGCACTCATCTCACACGCTAGTAAAGTGATGCTCAAAATTCTCCAATCCAGGCTTCAGCAACATGTGAACCTTGAAAAAAAGAAAAGGCAGAAGAACCTGAGATCAAATTGCCAACATCCACTGGGTCATCAAAAAAGCAAGACAGTTCCAGAAAAAACATCTATTTCTGCTTTATTGACTATNACTGAACTGAGCACGCAACACACATTCATCTTCATTTTATACTTACCAAACCCATTGCAACTAAATCCTGAGAAACCTTCAATTTATTTCATGGAAAATGTTCAATAATGTTCTGCTTCAGCTGTTCTGACAAAGGTTTGGAGCCTCTTGGCCTGAATTACTACTAAATAGGTGTAAACTTTCTCCATCAGTCACCTGTCAGCCACTTTCCTTCGAGTCAAAGGGATTGAAAAGCTGTTAAGTTTCTAAAACCTACTGGCTATATGTACTGAAACTATAAGTGAGGAAAGCATTTGAAATGATTTAGATGTAGGCTTCCGGAAACAAAGCTATGAAGATGAAGTAGACAGCTCAATATACTAATATAACTTGATTGGAAAAAATGAAACAAAACTAAAACTTGTTGGTAATGGAAAGACTGGCCCCTCCAGAACATCAAGTCCAATTTAAATAGTTAGGTCAGATAGAGGGATAAGGGTCTGAGAGTTCAAAGGACACATGCTTGGAGACAATACTGTTTGGTTTCTATTTTGACATAAAATAAAACTTCTCTTGGGCTTCCCAGGTGGCATAGTGGGAAGGAATCCTCCTGCGAATGCAGGAGATGCAGGAGACATGGCTTCGATCCCTGGGTTGGGAAGATCCCCTGGAGGAGGAAGTAGCAACCCACTTCAGTATTCTTGCCTGGGAAATCCCATGGACAGAGGAGCCTGGTGGGCTACAAAGAGTTGGACACAACTGAGCGTGCACACACACACACAGAGAACTTCTCTAACAGAGGTTAATGAAAACTGGTGGTTGTAAAAATGGCTCCTAGGTAGCTGGAGACCGGATCTCATGCTTACATGAGTATATGAATTGCTTTCTATCATACTCATATAAATGTCTTATTGACATCTCATCCTAAAACTGCTCGTTTCACACTCTGGTTGAGCATCCCTTTCTGTTCCTTGCTAGTCTAAGAAGTGGTTAGGGTATGGAGGATCAGGGAGTCAGGAATAAAGCTATTTGGTAGAAATCAAAGAGCAGGAATGTGGCCTCAAGAGAATGACCTACTGTCAGTCTTGGATAAGAGCTAGAACTGATGAGTAGGAAGGACGTTTCAAAAAATTAAATAGACCCTTAGTGTTCAAATACCCAAAACAATGCTAAAATGCTGTCAGCAGGGTTGTGCTGCCACTGTTGTTTGAAGAAAAAAATTTTTCCTATACTTTATTTTAATTTGATTGCTGTTTTACAGCTTGCGGCAATTAAGATCTACTGCATAGAATATTCCCTAAGGCAGGAGTTGTATTAAATTTGGCAATTGTGATAGGCTACCCAGCTGTTGAAAGGTGATTGTTTTTTAGGCTAGTCTGGGTATTTGTGTCTCCTTCTCCTACCCTCCCTTTCCAACACTGGCGGGAAGTTCCCTGAGGTGGTTTTCAGATTAGTATTGGCTTTTACCCATGGGGTGAAAGAGAGGCTGGAATTAGCTGAACACTACAAGTTGCTAGTGGTGGGAGACTCAAGGAACACAGATGAAGGGAGGTGTGGAGACTTTGAATGGGAGGCTGGCTGACATGAACTGGCATAGAAACCTGAAAGGCTGAAAGTACTGAACGCTGATGCCAACATTTCTCTCTCTGCCCCCATTCTGTTTTTAAACAATCATTTCTTTATGTTCGGCTGTGCTGGGTCTTCATTGCTACGCATGGACTTGCTCTAGTTTTGTTGAGCGCAGACTGCTCTCTAGTTGTGGTGTACGGCCTTCTTGTCCTGATGGCCTCTGTTGTTGTTGAACATGGGCTCCAGGGCATGAGGACTTCAGAAGTTGTAGCCTGTGGGCTCTCCTAGCCTAGGGTGCAGGCTCAGTTGCTCCCTGGCATGTGGAATCTTCCTGGACCAGGTATTAAACCCAAGTCTCCTGCACTGGCAGGCAGACCCTCATCCAGTGTACAACCGGGAGTCTTCTGCCCACATTCTTGCAAGCTGATCTTGTCTGTTTCTCCCTAGTACTTCAGTGAGGCAGCTGCCTTTGTCCTGGTCCAGAACATGTCTTCATACGTTTCCCAAGCAATCTTGTCTGTGTACCACATCCAACCCTTGTTGCCTATTAATTTTTAACCACTTTATATCCAAAATTATGCTTGATTTCCTGAGTAAGAGTTCCTGGAAGCAAAACCTTCTAGTACTAACAGTGATACTGAGTAAACTCAAATGTGTCTAGGAGCAGCTGCTGACATTTTGACTGAAAAATATGACGGTTGAAAGGAGCAGAACAAGTAGATTTTATCAGTTACATAAATGTCTGGACTAAGCAGTCCTATGGAAATGTATTTTTGATTGGTATCTCAGGGTAGTGAAACTCATCAAGGACCAACTTAGATTTAATAAATACCAATGTGGCTTATGGGAGGAACTCAAGACCCTTCAAGTCTGTATACTCAAATGACCAGTGATAATGATGGGCAGCCTTTCCTTTAAGACTATGATGCCCTCTTTCCCCTTCAAAGTACATTTTAATTAGTTTTTATTAAATATGCTTCAGCGTAAAGAAGGCAAGTTAGGAAAAGGTATAAATATAGCACTGGCAGTATTACAGTGAACTTTGCTTGAAAACTAAGGCAAGGAGGCAGTAGAGTTCTAAACGACAGGCCCAAACTCTCCCTGCCCAGAGTCCTCTTTGAAATGCTGTGTTAATGTGCTATTTCTTTAAATATTTGCTACATTTACCATTTTCTAGATCAGAAGAGCTGTCAGAAGGGCACTTTAATAATTTTGCACTTGGGATAAATTGGAAGGATTGGTTAGTGCTAATGAAGTAAAAAGNACTGAGCGACTGAACTGAACTGAGCACGCAACACACATTCATCTTCATTTTATACTTACCAAACCCATTGCAACTAAATCCTGAGAAACCTTCAATTTATTTCATGGAAAATGTTCAATAATGTTCTGCTTCAGCTGTTCTGACAAAGGTTTGGAGCCTCTTGGCCTGAATTACTACTAAATAGGTGTAAACTTTCTCCATCAGTCACCTGTCAGCCACTTTCCTTCGAGTCAAAGGGATTGAAAAGCTGTTAAGTTTCTAAAACCTACTGGCTATATGTACTGAAACTATAAGTGAGGAAAGCATTTGAAATGATTTAGATGTAGGCTTCCGGAAACAAAGCTATGAAGATGAAGTAGACAGCTCAATATACTAATATAACTTGATTGGAAAAAATGAAACAAAACTAAAACTTGTTGGTAATGGAAAGACTGGCCCCTCCAGAACATCAAGTCCAATTTAAATAGTTAGGTCAGATAGAGGGATAAGGGTCTGAGAGTTCAAAGGACACATGCTTGGAGACAATACTGTTTGGTTTCTATTTTGACATAAAATAAAACTTCTCTTGGGCTTCCCAGGTGGCATAGTGGGAAGGAATCCTCCTGCGAATGCAGGAGATGCAGGAGACATGGCTTCGATCCCTGGGTTGGGAAGATCCCCTGGAGGAGGAAGTAGCAACCCACTTCAGTATTCTTGCCTGGGAAATCCCATGGACAGAGGAGCCTGGTGGGCTACAAAGAGTTGGACACAACTGAGCGTGCACACACACACACAGAGAACTTCTCTAACAGAGGTTAATGAAAACTGGTGGTTGTAAAAATGGCTCCTAGGTAGCTGGAGACCGGATCTCATGCTTACATGAGTATATGAATTGCTTTCTATCATACTCATATAAATGTCTTATTGACATCTCATCCTAAAACTGCTCGTTTCACACTCTGGTTGAGCATCCCTTTCTGTTCCTTGCTAGTCTAAGAAGTGGTTAGGGTATGGAGGATCAGGGAGTCAGGAATAAAGCTATTTGGTAGAAATCAAAGAGCAGGAATGTGGCCTCAAGAGAATGACCTACTGTCAGTCTTGGATAAGAGCTAGAACTGATGAGTAGGAAGGACGTTTCAAAAAATTAAATAGACCCTTAGTGTTCAAATACCCAAAACAATGCTAAAATGCTGTCAGCAGGGTTGTGCTGCCACTGTTGTTTGAAGAAAAAAATTTTTCCTATACTTTATTTTAATTTGATTGCTGTTTTACAGCTTGCGGCAATTAAGATCTACTGCATAGAATATTCCCTAAGGCAGGAGTTGTATTAAATTTGGCAATTGTGATAGGCTACCCAGCTGTTGAAAGGTGATTGTTTTTTAGGCTAGTCTGGGTATTTGTGTCTCCTTCTCCTACCCTCCCTTTCCAACACTGGCGGGAAGTTCCCTGAGGTGGTTTTCAGATTAGTATTGGCTTTTACCCATGGGGTGAAAGAGAGGCTGGAATTAGCTGAACACTACAAGTTGCTAGTGGTGGGAGACTCAAGGAACACAGATGAAGGGAGGTGTGGAGACTTTGAATGGGAGGCTGGCTGACATGAACTGGCATAGAAACCTGAAAGGCTGAAAGTACTGAACGCTGATGCCAACATTTCTCTCTCTGCCCCCATTCTGTTTTTAAACAATCATTTCTTTATGTTCGGCTGTGCTGGGTCTTCATTGCTACGCATGGACTTGCTCTAGTTTTGTTGAGCGCAGACTGCTCTCTAGTTGTGGTGTACGGCCTTCTTGTCCTGATGGCCTCTGTTGTTGTTGAACATGGGCTCCAGGGCATGAGGACTTCAGAAGTTGTAGCCTGTGGGCTCTCCTAGCCTAGGGTGCAGGCTCAGTTGCTCCCTGGCATGTGGAATCTTCCTGGACCAGGTATTAAACCCAAGTCTCCTGCACTGGCAGGCAGACCCTCATCCAGTGTACAACCGGGAGTCTTCTGCCCACATTCTTGCAAGCTGATCTTGTCTGTTTCTCCCTAGTACTTCAGTGAGGCAGCTGCCTTTGTCCTGGTCCAGAACATGTCTTCATACGTTTCCCAAGCAATCTTGTCTGTGTACCACATCCAACCCTTGTTGCCTATTAATTTTTAACCACTTTATATCCAAAATTATGCTTGATTTCCTGAGTAAGAGTTCCTGGAAGCAAAACCTTCTAGTACTAACAGTGATACTGAGTAAACTCAAATGTGTCTAGGAGCAGCTGCTGACATTTTGACTGAAAAATATGACGGTTGAAAGGAGCAGAACAAGTAGATTTTATCAGTTACATAAATGTCTGGACTAAGCAGTCCTATGGAAATGTATTTTTGATTGGTATCTCAGGGTAGTGAAACTCATCAAGGACCAACTTAGATTTAATAAATACCAATGTGGCTTATGGGAGGAACTCAAGACCCTTCAAGTCTGTATACTCAAATGACCAGTGATAATGATGGGCAGCCTTTCCTTTAAGACTATGATGCCCTCTTTCCCCTTCAAAGTACATTTTAATTAGTTTTTATTAAATATGCTTCAGCGTAAAGAAGGCAAGTTAGGAAAAGGTATAAATATAGCACTGGCAGTATTACAGTGAACTTTGCTTGAAAACTAAGGCAAGGAGGCAGTAGAGTTCTAAACGACAGGCCCAAACTCTCCCTGCCCAGAGTCCTCTTTGAAATGCTGTGTTAATGTGCTATTTCTTTAAATATTTGCTACATTTACCATTTTCTAGATCAGAAGAGCTGTCAGAAGGGCACTTTAATAATTTTGCACTTGGGATAAATTGGAAGGATTGGTTAGTGCTAATGAAGTAAAAAGGAATACCAGTTTGGTCAGTTCAGGTTTCAGTATTTCAAAGAAAGTTAGAAATTGCCTCACACAGTTATCAATTTCTAAACCAATGGTTTTTAGCAGGGATATCTATGAAATGTTTAAATGCAGGCAAATACGTATACACATAGAAACATGCACACACTCAAGCTATAGAGACACTTTCCACCCAAATTTTACTTGAGCTTCAGATTCCACAGGTCTGGAAGAGAATCTAAGCATCTGCATAGGACATTCTGCTAGAAAGCCAATATTGAAAACCCATGCTCCAGATATTTACTTTTGGTCTGGAGTTCGATGCCAGCTGGATGCTTTATTGTGTAGCAGATTTATTTAACAAATCGTTTGCCAAGCAGTGTTGCAAGTGCTTTAAATACTAACTCCTTTAATAGTCTCTCATCAACCCTATGAGGTAGGTGCTATTACCACCATTCCCATTTTGCAGATCAAGGTAAAGAGGGGGGGTCCTCAGGTGTTCAGACTTCTACCAATAATCTTCTATCAAAAGTAAAAAGGCACAAAAATTATATCCCACAGAAATATATTGATTATTCTTAAGTATATGCCAAAGTCCTACAAACATTGTAAAATTACTATATAAGATGATAACTTATGACACTAACCAGAGTGAGAGAAGACACCTGGATCTGGTTTATGAATTTTAAGGAGCACATAAATCAACTTTACTCTCTCCTAAAAGAAATGAATAGCTGAAGAATAGACTCTGCTATGAAACTTTATTCTAAGGGAGGGGAAGGGAAAAACAGGACACAAGTCCAACCCATGTGAGTGTTCCAACGGTCATTTAAGCATATGACTGCAATCTTCCCTTTTTGCATTTTTACAAATCAAGAAAAACCCTGTCCTTCTTGATGACTTTGAAATGTACTCCTGTATTATCAATGCTATGACCAATGTTACGACCAAATCTAGCAACGTGAACTTCAAAAACTAGTACAGAAATTCAGTCTTCTGGGTTTGTGAATCTCTTGTGCTTCGCTGACTTTTCGAAACAGTCTTTTATCAATAAGTTAGATCAGTGAATGAACCTAGGTCCCAGCCTCAACTCTGAGATGAATGAATGAGATCTACGTTCTCTCCCTCCTCACACCCTCAGTTTCTTCATCTGTAAGATGGATGGGTTTGCCTCAGATGCTCTCTCCAAAGTCTCTACCAGTATTAACGTTGTTAAGAGCCATTGTTACATGAAGTTCATGACTTCTGTTGTTTCAGAGTAATAATATGTTTCTGCCTAACCCCTGGATCTATGAGTGAGCGTTAATAAGAAAGAATTTAGTGCTCCATGGTGGGCAGCTGACTTCTCTTACCTAGCAGAAATGAATCTGTCAGCTTTCATTAGGTGTTGTCAGGCAACATCATACTCAGTGATTGATTGCACCAGAACAAGTACTAGGCTAACATTCAATTATTCCAGGGTTCTAAAGAGGCAGTGTATTCTACTCTTTAAATTCCTGAGAATTAGGAATGCTGCAAACCATGTAAAATGGTTGATTGGATGCAAGTAATTGTTCCCTTTGCATTTAATGTTTCCATTTTGAGACTGTTGATGCTGCATCTGGTTTTACCATCTTTTAAAATTTGTCAAGTTAAGAAGAAAAAGTTTCTGGAAAGCCTTAATGTGGCAATCACTAATGATCTTCTTTGTGCTTTTAGCTGCATTGCTCCTTTGATCTGTCCCCCAGGATAGAAGTAGGTGAGGAAAACCTCCTCCTAGGGAAAATGAATCAAGAAAGGGCCAGGTAGCAGCAGTGGTTAGGAAGGAGGCTTGAAGTAATCTTTTTTTTTTCTTCCAACAGGAGTTGAACTGTCAGAGCCTTTGCATTATCAGCTTTTCTCCTTTAATCTAAAAGTTAAAAGCTATTGTTCTCATTGGAATTGATTTTCTGTTTCTTGCTTTACTCCATCAACCTTTTGGTGAGGAGCCATGGCATAATTCAGGATGTTCTCTCTAAGGTAACGAGCAAGTCAGCATGACTAGCCCTGCTCATTGGCCCCTTGCCTGGGTGTTGAAGGATGCTTCATAACTTCTTTCACTGGGCATGGGGTGGCTTGTGATTTTCTTGATATGTTTGTTGTCTGATTTTTCAAGAGCTGCTCTAACTGTGGCTTAGGAATCCAAGAGGACTGGGCAAGGCCAGGCTGAAGGGACTGTTTTGCCCCTTGGAGGATGCGTATGTGCTCAATTACTTCAATCATGTCCTACTCTTTGCAACCCCATGGACTGTAGCCCTCCAGGCTCCTCTATCCATGGGATTCTCCAGGCAAGAATACTGGAGGGGGTTGCCATTCCATTCTCCAGGGCATCCTCCCAACCCAGGGATCGAACCTAGGTCTCCTGCATTGCGGGTGGATTCCTTACCATCTAAGCCACCAAGGAAGCCCTACTTGGAGGATATTATCTTACAAAAGCTCCTTACTATCTGGGAAAAAAATGCTCCTCTTCCCCTGGCTTCAACAGAACCATTTTCTAGCCCACCATGTACCTCTGTCCATGGGATCCCCCAGGCAAGAATACTGGAGTGGGTTTCCATTTCCTCCTCTAGGGGATCTTCCTGACCCAGGGATCGAACCCCATGTATACTGTGTCTCTTGCATTGCAGGCAGATTCTTTACCCAGTGAGCCACTGCTGCTGCTGCTGCTGCTAAGTCGCTTCAGTCGTGTCCGACCCTGTGCGACCCCATAGACGGCAGCCCACCAGGCTCCCCCGTCCCTGGGATTCTCCAGACAAGAACACTGGAGTGGGTTGCCATTTCCTTCTCCACTAGGGAAGCCCAATTAATACTTTATCTGGTAGCAAATATTTGCTTTGTGCCAGACACTGAGCAAAGTCCTTTGGTGAATATCCTCTACCATGAAGACCACCTGCCCTTACCCCTGCAGGCTTTTCTCTGTTGCTTAGAAAGTCTTCTCTTATGCTAAGACCTGAGAGCAATCTATTTCCCCTAAAGTTGCTTATTTTTAAAGGGAGTATTTGTATATTTTCTTAGATTTCAAAATAATAAATGTATTTACCTTTCAAACAACAAGAAAGTTTACAAAACAAAACAGAAGTTCCCCCCTTAACTTCTTATCCCATCCTCAATGATCTTATTTGCATCTTCCCAGCTCCCTTTCTGTGTATTTATGTACATGTGTATATATAAGCCTATGCGATTTTTCTGTTTCTCGCAAAACTTTCTGCCATGTGGAAAATATTATAAATCTGTACTACTCAATATAGTAGCTCTTAGCTCCATGTGGCTGTTGAGTACTTGAAATGTATCTAGTGTACCTGAGGAACTGAATTTTTAATTTTAAGTAGTTTCAATTGGTTTAAATCTNCTGTTTCTCGCAAAACTTTCTGCCATGTGGAAAATATTATAAATCTGTACTACTCAATATAGTAGCTCTTAGCTCCATGTGGCTGTTGAGTACTTGAAATGTATCTAGTGTACCTGAGGAACTGAATTTTTAATTTTAAGTAGTTTCAATTGGTTTAAATCTAATAGTCATATGTGGCCATTGGGTATTACTGGACAGTGCAATTTCCAGATAATAGGAATCAGGAACTCAGAAAAGAAAACAACACCAAAGTGAGGAACATACCTCTGGGTACTGGGATATCATTGTGTTCCTTGAGATGCATTATCTTGCTTAATCTTCACAACCCCATGAGATCAGTTCTATTAACAGATCTAAGAAGCAAGTCTCAGAGAGATTAGGTAACTTATCCAAGACAGAAAGCATTAGATGGTGGACTCAAACCTAGACAATCTAGCTCCAGAATGTACCTCTGTGAGCTGAAGCACTTGGTGAACCATGCGGTGAAATGCAAATGGCAAGAGCTTTGGCGTAGACCAAGCTAGGTTTGAATCTTGATCCTGCCACTTGCTGGACTCCTTAACTGTGTGATGCTGAGTAAGTCATTGAGCCTCCTTGATTCTTGGTATCAAATCAGTAAAATGAGACACATAATCCTTTCTCTCCCATCATCCATGGGACATTCACTTTAAGACAGAGAAACATGCTTTTACCCCTTCCATCTTCCTTATCAGCAATATTTATTTGCTTTTGGGAGATGACTGCCTATAGTTGGGGTTATGGTCAAGGGCCATGAAACAGATAAAAGTTAGGTGAGTTTTACATAGAATAAAATTAAGTATGTGCATTGGTCTTTGTGGACCAGATCTTACTAGCATGGAATGCTAGCAGCTGAGATAACTGAGAATTTATCCATACCTCAAATGAGACTCTTGAGAATCCCTTAGACAGCAAGGAGATCGAACCACTCAATCCCAAAGGAAATCAACCCAGATATTCACTGGAAGGACCTATGCTGAAGCTGAAGTTCCAATACTTTGGCCACCTGATGTGACGGGCCAACTCATTTGAAAAGACTTTGTTGCTGGGAAAGAGTGAGAGCAGGAGGAGAAGGGTTTGACAAAGGATGGACATGGTGGATGGCATCATGGACTCAATGGACATGTGTTTGATCAAACTCCAGGAAATAGTGAAGGACAAGGAAGCCTGGCGTGCTGTAGTTCATGGGATCACAAAGAGATCAACATGACTTAGCGACTGAATAACAAGTGAGCCAAAAGAAATCTCCTGAACTACCTCCCTGAGTATAAGGCTAAAGGCAGGGAGCAGTTTTGTTTGCTAGAGATGAGTTTGTTAATGCTTAAGATTTATAGTCAGTGTATATATATGGAATTTAGAAAGATGGTAATGATGACCCTGTATGCGAGACAGCAAAAGAGACACAGACGTGTAGAATGGACTTTTGGACTCTGAGGGAGAGGGAGAGGGTGAGATGATTTGGGAGAATGGCATTGAAACATGTGTACTATCATGTAAGAAACGAAGCGCCAGCCTATGTTCGATACAGGATACAGGATGCTTGGGGCTGGTGCACGGGGATGATCCAGAGAGATGATATGNTGAACTACTCTGCCCAAAGAAGAACATACCATTCTAGTAAATCTACCATACAAAAATTACATGCACACAAGGCAAAGGATGCTGTTTATAAATCTAACTGAGTTAATATTCACTTTGGTAACTTTCAGGGATGGTAGTTCAGAGACGAGGAGTATACATTTCTGAAATGCTATCCTATGGGTCAGTATTGCAGGTGATTGCCCATTTGAGTTCAAAGATGATGACTTATAATAAACTTAGCTGAAATTCTGAACTAGCCACTTAAGGCTGCAAATTGTCATGGGTGGGCTGGTTGATATGTGCAGCGATGCTCAGTATTCGGAATTACGTATTTTTATTTGGTTTTGTTTACATCTCAGCTGAAGCAGCTTTCTTTGATCCAACCAAGATAGGGTGGTTTTTATTAAAAATTTAACACATATCTCATAGCAATATTTACTTTAATGTGGTAAATCAAGGAATTCTTCTTTTTTTGAATGAGATATGTTGGTAAGATAAACTCAGTGCTATAAGATAAATATTAACTTTATAATGAAAACTGCAGAATGTCTTGTCTGGCAGGCCCCTTGTATCTGTATTTCACTCAGAAGATGGAAGTCGTGCATACTTCTTGCTCTACCTTGTGTGAGAGCATGGGAAGCAATGGTTTAGATTTTAATCCTTAATTATCTATCCTAGCTCTCTTTATAGTGCCATCTCATCCTGTGTTGGTCAGCTTCTAATTTTAAAAGTATTGAATATGTTTACTCATGCAAAAGATGGAGCTGATTCGAGAGTTATAAAAGTACAACTAGGCACTTTTGCCTGCAGTAATCCATGGAGGAAATGCAAAATTAGTAGGCAAAACTCATGGGTAAAAAGGAGAATTTTGAAAGTTTTGAAGTTCAAAAGAAATCTAGGAACTCTGATGAACATGACCTAAAACATTTCCAATTAGAAAATGTTTGAGTGGCATTCAAAGGACACTTGTGATCGTTTTGATAAAGTTACTGTTCTAGAAAGAACTGAGATATACTACTTTTCGCCATGGTGATTGTCCATATATGGGTACCTTCATGCAGTGGCACCAGTCATGAATCCTGTAAGTGACCTATTAATAACGGAGATATGAATGAAATGTGCTGCCTAGAAAATGAGGTTGCCTGGCTCTCATAAAATACCATTTTCTTTTCATAATTTACGGGATGTGTTGTCCAAGGAGATGAAGTATTTCATGTTGGTCAGTTTGGGCTCTGCAGAGGCCTGCTACTATGTGGGATACTTTTAATGGTTGACTGATAAAACATGGTTTCCTGCAACTCAGCCCTTTTTTGATTACAAACATCAAGGCTACAAATGCAATTTCTTACTTGGTTTCTTTCTTGAGTAGTTGCAAAGACTATAAGTTAAATAAAGAGACCGAATGATACATTTTTATTGCATGCTATTTAACCTGTGAGAAATTCAGAATTTTACATGGTCCTTGCTCTCAAGAGGCTGATAGTCTCAGAAGCAAAAGATTAAATCCCTGTAAAAGCTATGTTAATCAACTGATTGCATTAATTTTTAAAAATGTTGAACTGGTTGTGATTTATTACACCAGTTTTTTCCTTAAAATTGAAGTATAGTTGATTTACAATGTTGTGTTGATTTCACATGTATAGCAAAGTGTGTGTGTGTGTGTGTGTGTGTGTATGTGTCTGTGTATAGAATCTAAAAAAAAGATATGAATGAACTTACAAAACAGAAACAGACTCACAGATGCATGGAAAACAAATTTATGGTTACTAAAGGGGCAGGGTGGGGGTGGGATAAATCAACAGTTTGAAATTAACAACTACGCACTACTATACATTAAAAAATACATAGAAAACAACAAGGACCTACTGTATAGTAAAGGCAACTATATCCAATATTTTGTAATAACCTGTAAT
>SJYV01022790.1:190110-211196 GCA_006410875.1 Neotragus pygmaeus
AAAAAAAAAAAAAGCAGGGTCCAATATCAGCAAGTTCAAATGGTTCCAATAGAAGATAATACAGGATCTAAGCTGCAGACAGGCAGAATTTTACCCGTCATCTCTGTACCTCTCTTGCTATGTGACCTTGAGCAAGTCTCTTAATCTGGAAAAGCCTTATTTTTCACACTTGTAAAATGGGGTAAAACATATACTTCCTCATAGAACTGTTGGGAATATCAGATTATTAATTAATAATGCATAGATATTTGTGCCTAGCATGTAATAAACACACAAAGATGTCTGAGATATAAATGATGTCTAAGTGATGTCTGCTGCTGCTGCTGCTGTTAAGTCGCTTCAGTCGTGTCCGACTCTGTGCGACCCCATAGATGGCAACCCACCAGGCTCCCCCTTTCCTGGGATTAGGACAGTTCTTATTTATTACTTCAATTTCTGAGTCTAGCTCTGTTCATGTTTGTACTAGGCACTCAGTAATGTTTGTTCAATTAGAAAACAGCCAGGTTGAAGCCTATGATTATGGTAAATGCCCATCAAATACTTATTGCATGAGTGAGTGGTTCTTGTCCCAGATCCAATGGCCCAGAGAATCACCTGGGAGTTACTCATCGCAGAGTTAACTCTGAGAATTCTAGCCTGCAGGAGTTCCACTTCAAACAGGGATTCTCATGAAAAGCAAATCAAAAGTGAATTTGAAGGAGAAGCAAAATACATTATTTCTTATTAGGTCTGCTGTTTGATTTTCATTAGGCATCCTGCCTGATTCTTATTAGAACAGCCCTGATTTTTTTTAGGTCTTGGTCATTTAGGGTCAGTGCTCATGTGCTATATAATGATGTCATTATTTGCCTTTATTGCATACATGATGTAGGTAATGATTCAGGGTTTATTCCAGAAAATAATCCTAAGCACCTAATGCTGATTGGTTTAATGATACAAAAACTAATTTGGAAAGAATGGAAGGTTTCCTAGGGCACAGCTGATGATGTGAATGTGAAAAGGCTTCATTTCCCACATTTAAAGAATGGAAACAACATGCAATTATGTGTTCTTCGATGAGGTGTTTTCTTTGAAATGGTAGAACTTGGAAACTCTCCATATGAGAAAGGTGGAAAAATTTAAGTCATTGTACTGAGGTCAGTTTTCACTTTTTATTTCCTTTATTCTTGTTATATTTATTCTTGGCTAAAAACATATGCTTTCTCATTTTTCCTCTTTCTTTTAATATGAAAACCTAATGGGGAGACTGATGAGATTGGCTGAGACTATGAAATTAAAATGAACTTTGTAATTTTGTTTATCAGCTTGGGGTCAATGACATAGAAATTTTGTAAGTTATAAATGTAAATATGAACATGAATTCCATGTGTTGAATTCATTCATGTAGAAGGCAGACCCATTCCCACTCCCTGTCATAGCCCACCTCCTACCAGTTAACAATTAGCTGGTTAAATAAGCCACCTTGGGGTTCTTCGTGTCAGTTCTGCTTGGCACCCTGAGGTGCTAATCCAAGCTCTTTAAGAGAGATTTGTGCTTGGATCTGATGCTTGTGATGCATTAAGACAGGTGAGAAACAGGGCATTTTGCTTTTAAAAAATTCTTTTTCTTAGGAAGGGATGGACTAGGAGAGCTGAGAGAGCGATCCCAGTCATTCACCATAGACATATTTTAAGTACCAACTTCACTGATTTGAGTTTTTAAACTGGCCTTCGTTAGGTGAGTAAATGACCACTATTTCTGTTGTTTGATTTTTGAAATCGCCCTTATCTCACGATGCCTGATTTCTATCTGCCCACTTGGGATTTCTCTGATGGCTCAGACAGTAAACAATCTGCCTGAAATGCAGAACACCCGGGTTCAATCCCTGGATCAGGAAGATCCCCTGGAGAAGGAAATGGTTACCTCCTCTGGTGTTCTTGCCTGGAGAATTCCATTGAGAGAGGAGCCTGGTGGGCTACAGTCCATGAGGTCCCAGAGTCAGTCGCAATGAACAACTGACAATCACTTTCTACCCACCCACTTACCAGCTGTTTGCAGTTACATACTCTTGTCTGTTTTACTGGGTGTTATTTTATTCTCACCATTTCTTTGCTTTTACCAATTTCTTGAAATTTTTTCCCCATGACTGTTTTCCCCATTAAGGTTATTTTTATACCTGGAGGAGAAGATTGTAAATATGATAGTTAAACATAAGGAGTTCAGTTTCTCTTGTTCACTTTTTTCCCTTCTCTGAAGAGTCCCTGTCAACATCTCTCCTATCAGACAGCAAAATGGCCTGTTTCCAAACTTTATAAATTCCCTTCTCATTGGACTTTAAGCTTGGTATTCTGTTACCTAATATCTCGATTTGTTGTTGTCAAAAGGAGTTCTTCCCAATTTGTATATTTGTTTTTCAGTGTTTGGGGACAGAAAGAGAGCAATGTGAGTCCAAGAAAGAGAAAAGAGGACAGAATCAAGGGAGCTGAGTTCAAGCTTTGACCTTGCTGGTTTGTCGAATGCCCTTGGGCCAGTCCTGACCACTCTCAGCTTATAGTCCTGACATGTAAAATAAGTGGCTTAAAATGGAACTTCCAAGGTCATTTCTAGTGGAGACTGGATCATTTCCTCATCTATTAAATGATCATATCATTAACACCTGCCTTGTAGAGTATAGACTTGGGATTAAATCAGATTTTTTGTGTGTATGTTTTACATGGTCTCTGTCATTGAGTAGGAGCTCAGAAAGTCAGTAACAGTAAGCCCTGCAATAGCACTAATTAGATACATTCCTCTGTCCAGCCCTGTTCTCAACTAACGCTTCTTTTTCTTCTGTGGGACATTGTGAGCTAAGAGAAAGTAACTTGGAGGGAAGAGAGTTCTCAGGGTGGTCACCAAGAAGCTAGGTCTCTGGGTACTCAGTATTCTTATAGCCCATTCACCTTGTATCAGATCATCAAAATGAAGCTGGAGTCCTGAAATCAGTGTCACCTGTTTTGGGAGTTCCAACCAGTTGGAGTACGTAGAATCAATGTGTAAAACAAGGTGGTCAACCCCTCCCAGACAGCAGCAAACAGCAGTTAGCATGAAGTCAGATTTGAATTATGTGGCTAAAGCCTGCAACAGCCCCGTTAGTTGTGCAGGCTCATCCAAGTTAACTGGCTCATTTTGCAAGAACAAGACCCTGCATTTTATACATTTCCAGTTTTTAGACCCCATTCGTGATATTTAGTTCATTTGTGGGTGAAGTATATCTGTTAACAGAGAGAGCTTTACATATTCTACAAATCCAAGGCCCTAAGTATAGACAACCTTTCTTACAGTTTCATGCCTCATTTCTTCGATTTAGAATCATTCAAGGCTATTTTGATTCCAAGTAATAGAAGTCTAACTCAAACTAGCTTAAACCTCAACGAAGATTTATTAGCTCAAATATTTGAAAAGTCAGGCCTAGTTGCATCCAGGTATTCAAAAGTCAGTTAGGACTTGCTCTTTTTCTCTCATTCTCTGTCACATCTCTTGTCAAAACTTTTCTATTCTCTGTTAAAGTCTCAGACAGTGTCTTGCCTTGTGGTGGCATAAGTAAACCCAGCCCTTCATTCTACCAGCTTTAAATCTGGCAGATATAGAACCTTTCTTCCATAATTGTTTCTCACTGTGCTGACTATGGTCACATAATTTTTCTCCATCCAATTGGTTTGTCCGGCTGAATGGAAGATATTGAATAATCTAGTGATCGCCCCACTACTGGTTTGGGGTCAACCCATATGAACCAAATGGGTTAAGGCAGAGACAGTCTGGTATTCTCAAAGAAAACAAGATTCCTTTACCACAGTCCTCTGCTGGACAGGTAAAACAATGGAAACCATCACAGATCTCTTTCTTGGAATTTGGCACTTAAAATAAGAAACAGATTCACAGACATAGAAAGCAAACTTATGGTTACCAAAGGGAAGAGGTGGTAGGGGGATAAATTGGGAGTTTGGGAATACATTACTATATTTAAATTAGAAAAGCAACAAAAAATCTACTGTATAGCACAGGGAACTCTGCCATATTGTCTATAATAATCTAAATGGGAAAAGAATTTGAAAAAGAATAGATACATATATATGTATAACTGAATCATTCTGCTGCACACCTAAAATTAATGCAACATTGTGAATCGACTATAGACCAATATAAAATACAAATTAAAAAAAATAGAGGGAGGGCGGGAAGATGGCGGAGNACGGGGATGATCCAGAGAGACGTTGTGGGGTGGGAGGTGGGAGGGGGATTCGGGATTGGGAGCTTGTGTGCACCTGTGGTGGATTCGTGTCGATGTATGGCAAACCCAATAGAGTATTGTAAAGTTAAATTTAAAAATAAATAAATTAAAAAAAAAAAAAATAGAGAAAGCTAAAACTTTAAAAATTTAAAAAATGAAAGAAAAATACTTTAAACTGTTCAGCTGAATATTTAGAATAAATCTTAATAGTTTCTACGCTGAATGCCCCACAGATGTCAGCCTTTAAAGTGATAACTAGAAACATGGAAACATGCTAGGTGTATAATGACAGGTAGAAAAATATGAAACACAAATTTTGGTTCACAATGTCACAGTTACACAGATCAAGTCTGGAAGGGAAGTTTAAAATACTAAAATAGTTATTTTAGTATGAAAATGTTTAGTGTTTTTCCTTTAAAAAATTCTTTACTTAAGAAGTTTCTGAAAAGAAACAAGAAATCAAAGTGAATGAATGAAAGTTGACCTCATTAGACAGAATGAGTGCAGTTTGCCTTGACATCATGACAATTGCCTTTAGTCTATTTATAGTAGCTTTGAGAGAGAACCCTGTGTCCTTCATAGCATAGTGCCTGGGTCAAGCATTCCACTTTCTCACCGAAGACTAGCCCTGCACTCACTGATTTTATACATTACCACGATATTACACTTTTATTCAATATTACTAGATATTAATCCTTCACATTTTCTCACCTTGATATCCTTCACTTTGATTTCTGCTTTCTCCATAGCATAGAATTAAATAATCCAATCTCTCCCCCCATCTTCACTTCAGGGTTTTACCAGTCAGTTATGAGATCAGGGACTGTTGGGGATAGGATCAGAATGGCACCCAAGCAATACAACCTGGATCCTGAGTTCTCCGTAATTTTCCATTCTGACTTAAGAATGTTGAAACTTGAGGGATTTCCCTGGGGGTCCAGCACTTGAAAATCCTCCTTCCAATGCATGGGATGTGGGTTCAATTCCTGGTTGGGGAACTAAGATCCCACATGACATAGGGCAACTAAATTCACACGCTGCAACTAAAGAGCCTGTGAGCCACAGCTACAGAAAGCCCATGCACCTCAACAAAGACCCAGGACAGCCAAAAAAAAAAAAAAAGAAACTTGAAAGCCTGCCTATCAGTATTCTTTGATCACTTGCCTGTTTATTTTTATTTTGGGTTTCTGATATTCCCCATTTTAAAGAAAGGACAAGTCAACTGACTTAATGAGTAAGATGTTCCAGTACACAGAAATTAAATCTCTAGGATTTCTTTCTTTACTTTCAAAGTCATTTTTTGATCTATTCTTTTTCTTTCTGTTCTGAGTGTATTGTTATTACTTATGGAAGAATTCTCATAATTTGTTGTTATTTGCTGTTTCTATATTATGAAAGTGAAAGTGTTAGTCACTCAGTCATGTCCAACTCTTTGTGATCCCATGGACTATAGCCCCCCAGGCTCCTCTGTCCGTGGGGATTCTCCAGGCAAGAATACTGGAGTGGGTTGCCATTTAACCCTCCAAGAGATTTTCCTGACCCAGGGATCAAACCTAGGTCTCCTGCATTGCAGGCAGATTCTTTATCTTCTGAGCCACCAGAGATAATCTATATTATAATCTTCCTATTGAATCTTAGTATTGTTTACCCATCGCTACTCTCATGAATTCCTCTGGACCTTCATCCATCCTCAAAAGCTATCTTTGAGTGTATAGGTGTTACTTTGCTATTTTAAAACTGGGACCCACTACTTTCCCAGGTGTCTGACTGTGACCTGGTCACTTATTGAACTGAGTATTGGTTTTCTCAGCAGTAAAAATGAGGATGATTATGTCTGCTTTTCTTGATTATAGAGGGTATTGAGTGAAAAATATTAGATTGATAAGAGGAAACTGACTATATTTGACCTACAAACATGGTCATTTCAGGTGGCTAGTATTTATAAAGTCTAAGCACAGTACAGTAGTTTCTGGTTCCATAGATAGTGTTTATCACAGTGATGGAGTAGAGGGCATAGAAAGTTTAGGAAAATAAGAGGTCTGGTTTGCAGTTCTGATACACAAAGCCTTTGTATCATTCAAGTTAAATGAAAGAGTTTGCCCTGGCTCTGGGTCAGACTGAGGCAACATCCAATGGTAAGCAACTCTTAGCAAGTCGGAGGGGAATGGTGGATCCTGTGAAGAGAAAAGATACATGCAGCTTTGGATGAAAACCTTGAGTGGTAGATGAGAGCCTCCAATGAGATACAACTTATCATACCTAAAGCCACAAAGTTCTCTAAAATGTTCTCACTCCAGCAATATCAGGTATTTTAGGGTCCATCTATGGTATTTATATGAAAACACAAGGGGATGTTAATTCTTGTACTAAAGAGTTTCATTAGATTGAAATAAAATGGAAATGGCAAATGAAATACAATTAGTAACTGTGTGGTTCAGAGAAAAAATCTGTGCTTCCATGTTGAGCATTTGTAAACGGAAGGACTGAGACCTCTTCAATGTTAACATGTCAGCATCAAGGTGAACATGTGAGTTGTCCAACATGAGATGAAGAACGGACACTCTTTTGTCATTTAATACAGCGATAAGTGTCAGTGATCAAAAGCAAGAGGTAAGAGTTAATCATGACAAGATTGAGTAAAACCATGTAAGCAATCAGTACTGACAGTCTTAGTAACAGAGATATATTTGGATATAGGCTCAGCCACACAGGAGAAAAAGGGATGGATGGTGGACATGGAGGAGGAATGGAGGTGATGGAAACCAAAAAAAAAATCCCTTTTCTTACCACCTTTCTTATCCACAAGTTTTCTCAAGGAAAGTCTTTAAAAATGAAAGAAGGGAGATCCAAAGAAAAATATCCTCTTCCTCTCTCTTAAACCTTTGGTTTGCCTCCTTCCATTCAGTAAAGAACTCTTTCACCAGTACTTCATTTGATCCATACAACAACCCAAAAACAGAGACTTAATGAGAGTCTTGATTTCATGTGACAGTTGAAGTAACTAAGCCTCAGCAAAATTCAGTGATTTACCTGAGGTTGATCTTAGATTGTAAGTTGGGTGTTCCATCTCTCAATATGTTTCTGTTTTCACTAAGGCATTTTATTCTCATGCATTATTTGATGTTGAACTAGTCTTTTTGCTACATAACAAAAAGTATACTATAGTATAATATAGTATACTGCTGCTGCTGCTGCTGAGTAGCTTCAGTCGTGTCCGACTCTGTGCGACCCCATAGATGGCAGCCCACCAGGCTCCCCCGTCCCTGGGATTCTCCAGGCAAGAACACTGGAGTGGGTNCAGGTCAGGAAGCAACAGTTAGAACTGGACATGTAACAACAGACTGGCTCCAAATAGGAAAAGGAGTATGCCAAGGCTGTATATTGTCACCCTGCTTATTTAACTTCTATGCAGAGTACATCATGAGAAACACTGAGCTGGAAGAAGCCCAAGCTGGAATCAAGATTGCCAGGAGAAATATCAATAACTTCAGATATGCAGAATGGGCTGGCTGGATCTCCTTGCAGTCCAAGGGACTCTCAATCAAGAGTCTTCTCCAACACCACTCATTGGAAAAGACTTTGATGCTGGGAGGGATTGGGGGCAGGAGGAGAAGGGGACGACCGAGGATGAGATGGCTGGATGGCATCACTGACTCAATGGATGCGAGTCTGAGTGAAGTCTGGGAGTTGGTGATGGACAGGTGCTGCGATTCATGGTGTTATAAAGAGTCGGACATGACTGAGCGACTGAACTGACTGAACTGATAGATATGCAGATGATACTACCCTTAACGGAGAAAGTGAAGATGAACTAAAGCACCTCTTGATGAAAGTGAAAGAGGATAGTGAAAAAACTGGCTTAATGCTCAGCATTCAGAAAACTAAGATCATGGCATCCGGTCCCATCACTTCATGGCAAATAAATGGGGAAACAGTGGAAACAGTGGCTGACTTTATTTTTCTGGGCTCCAAGATCACTGCAGTTGGTGATTGTAGCCATGAAACTAAAAGACACTTATCCCTTGGAAGGAAAGTTATGACCAACCTAAACAAGCATAGTAGAAAGCAGAGACATTACTTTGCCAACAAAGGTCCATCTAGTCAAGGCTATGGTTTTTCCAGTGGTCATGGATGTGAGAGTTGGATGGTGAAGAAAGCTGAGTGCTGAAGAATTGATGCTTTTGAACTGTAGTGTTGGAGAAGACTCTTGAAAGTCCCTTGGACTGCAAGGAGATCCGAGCAATCCATCCTAAAGGACATCAGTCCTGGGGGTTCATTGGAAGGACTGATGCTGAAGCTGAAATGCCAATACTTTGGCCATCTCATGCGAAGAGCTGACTCATTTGAAAAGACCCTGATGCTGGAGAAAATTGAGGGCAGGAGGAGAAGGGGATGACAGAGGATGAGATGGTTGCATGGCATCACTGACTCAATGGACATGGGTTTGGGTGAACTCTGGGAGTTACTGATGGACAGGGAGGCCTGGTGTGCTGCAGTCCATGGGATTGCAAAGAGTCGGACACTACTGAGCGACTGAACTGAACTGACGGAACACACTTTTAAAACTTAACTAGTTATCAAACTTCCTATCACTCCTTCCTGTTCTTCCCACTGGGAACTTTGGAGTCATCTTCAGTTCTTTTCTCTTTCTTGACCCCTTAATCCTTACCACTTTGTGTTGGTACTCTTTGTTAACTCTCTGTTCCTTTCTCCTTCTATCCCAGTGTACCTCCAGGAAGTTATAGTGACTAACAGATCATGTCCAGGAGCCAGGTCACTTGAATTCAAATTCCAGATCCTTCATATATTATGCAAATTGGTTATCTTATTTAACCACCCATGGCCTTATTTTCATCATCTATAAAATGGGCATAATGATGATACTTATCTAAAGAGGTTGTAGAAGGAAATAAGCAAGCTAATACGTGTAAAATTGCCTGTAACCATGCCTGGCACATAGTAGGGTGCCTTTCAGGTGGCTCAGTGATGAACTGCTTGCAAATGCAGGCTGCATGGTTTGATCCCTGGGTTTGGAAGATTCCCTGGAGGAAGAAATGGCAACCCACTCCAGGCTTCTTGCCTGGATAATCTCGTGGACAGAGTCTCCTGGAGGGCTACCGTCCATGGAGTCTCAAAGAGTTGGATATGACTGAATGACTGAACACACAAGCACAGCACATAGTAAGTTCTCAATTAAATTTAGATGCTTTTATTATAAAGACACTTGCAATCATCTTGTATTCATTTATTATTCTTTATACTTATTAAGGCAATAACCTTCAAATAGTTGACTTTTACAACACAGTTGAATTTTCTCTTTAAACTTATTCCTTTTCCAATTTTTTTTTTTCTTTCTTTGACATTCTAAATAAGATGATACTTATTTGAAAATAAATATGAAAATTAAATAAATGTCCATACATACGGATGTTGTTCAGTTGCTCAATGTTGTCAGACTCTCTGCAATGCCATGGATTGTAGCACCATACATTTTAGGTTTAAACAAATCCAGAGATATTGCTAGCGAAGTGAACAGAAGAGGTGAAGTTGTTTCTTCAGATCTGTGTTCTTCCATACTTCTAGGTTTTCATCCTTTGAAATGTCTTAACTTTCATGTTCTGTGTACTCTTCAATAAAGTAGGTTTGTTCTGAGCTTTTACCATATTCCATGCACTTTTCTAGGCTGAAAGACGCAGAAATTAACAAAGCCCTTGAATTTTCTTTCTCTCAGAACTCACTATTTAATCACTGTGATCCTTTTTGATGATAGTATACAGAGCTTTTAAAGATATAAACCAAGGAAATACAAACACTTTCTGTAAAGGGTCAGACAGAAAATATTTTAGGGTTTGTGGACCACACATGGCCCTTACTGTATACTCTCTCTTTTATCCCCTTTACAATCTTTTTAAAATGTAAAAATGATTCTTAGCACAAGATCCTTTTTCTATTTTGCATTGAATCTTCCCCAAGCTCTCAAGTGATCATCTTCTAGTTCCTAAACTTGTTGCTCAGTCACTGGGTCATTTCCTACTCTTTCCATGGACTGCAGCTTGCTAGTGTTTCCTCTCCTTCACCAACTTCCAGAGCTTGCTCAAACTCGTGTCCATTGAATCAGTGATGCCGTTCAACCATCTCATCCTCTGTCTCCCTCTTCTTCTCTTGCCCTCAATCTTTCCCAGCATCAAGATTTTTTTCAGTGAGTCGGCTCTTTGCTTCAGATGGCCAAAGTATTGGAGCTTCAGTTTCAGCATCAGTCTTTCCAATGAGTATTCAGGACTGATTTCCTTTAGAATTGACTGGTTTGATCTTCTTGCAGTCCAAGGGACTCTCAGAGTTTTCTCCAACACCACACTTCAAAAGCATCAATTCTTTGGTGCTCAGCCTTCTTTATGGTCCAACTCTTACATCGTTACATAATACTGGAGAAACCATAGCTCTGACTAGATGGACCTTTGTTGGTAAAGTGGTGTTTCTGGTTTTTATTAATGCTGTGTAGGTTTGTCTTAGCTTTTCTTCTAAGGAGCAAGTGTGTTTTAATTTCATGGCTACAGTCTCCATCTGCAGTGATTTTGGAGCCCAAGAAAATAAAGTCTGCTACTGTTTCCATTGTTTCTCCCTCTATTTGCCATGAAGTGATGAGACCAAATGGGACCAGATGATCTGTTTTTTGAATGTTGAGTTTTAAGCCAGCTTTTTCATTCTCCTCTTTCACCTTCATGAAGAGACACTTTAGTTCCTCTTCACTTTCTGTCATTAGGGAGATGTCATCTGCACATCTGAATTTATTGATGTTTTTCCCAACGATCTTGATTCCACCTTGTAAATGACCCAACACAGCATTTCTCAGACTCTGCACATAAGTTAAATAAGCAGGGTGATGATATATAGCCATGATGTACTCCTTTCCCAAGTTGGAACCAGTCCCTTGTTCCATGGCTGGTTCTAACTCTTGCTTCTTGGTTTCTCAGGAGGCAGGTAAGGTGGTCTGGGATTCCCACCTCTTGAAGAATTTCCCACAGTTTGTTGTGATCCACAGAATCAAAAGCTTTAGTGTAGTCAATACAGCAGAAGTAGATGTTTTTCTGGAATTCCCTTGCTTTTTCTGTGATCCAATGGATGTTGAAAATTTGATCTCTGGTTCCTCTGCCTCTTCTAAATCCAGCTTGTATATATGAAATTCTTGGTTCACTCATTGTTGAAGCCTAACTTGAGAATTTTGAGCATTACTTTGCTAGCATGTGAAATGAGTATAATTGTGTAGTAGTTTGAACATTCCTTGGCATTGCCCTTCTTTGGGACTGGAATGAAAACTGACCTTTTCCAGTCCCATGGCCACTGCTGAGTTTTCCAAATTTGCTGGCACATTGAGTGCAGCACTTGAAATCAAACTGCTAACATTCCTCAAGAACCACTTGCATCCACCCAAACTATCTACCCTTATTGCCAATAATGCAGTTTGGTGTGATCCTTCAGGCAAGTTTATATCCCTGTCATTTTTCACCATTGTATCCTCTGTTTCCACTCTGAGTTCCTCCATTTATTTCTGAAAATATATGCCCACCCTTTTCCTGCTTCACATCTCTGCTTCTCTATGGAGCCTTTTCCAGTAATTCCCTTCTTCTTTTGACCTATCTAATCACCAACAATATGAATATATCAGCACGTTCAGTTCAGTTTAGCTCAGTTCAGTCGCTCAGCCATATCTGACTCTCTGCAACCCCGTGGACTGCAACATGCCAGGCTTCCCTGTCCATCAACTCCTGGAGCTTGCTCAAACTCACTTCCATCGAGTCGGTGATGCCATCCAGCCATCTCATCCTCTGTCGTCCCCTTCTCCTCCTGCTTTCAGTCTTTCTCAGCATTAGGGTCTCTTTTCCAATGAGTCAGTTCTTCGCACCAGATGGCCAAAATATTGGAGTTTCAGTACTTCCAGTGAATATTCAGGACTGATTTCCTTTAGGATAGACTGATTGGATGTCCTTGCAGTCCAAGGGACTCTCAAGAGTCTTCTCCAACACTACAATTCAAAAACATCAATTCTTTGGTGTTCAGCTTTCTTTACTTTTTTTTTTTTTAACATTCTTTACATCCTTCACATTTACATCTTTTACATTTCTTTACATTCTTTACATCAGCACATTGTGTAGATCATTAATGTTCAACTGAACTTGATTATGCACTGGATGTGTTTGCATTTTTATGTACAGTGTAACTTTATATTGCTTTTTAAATCAGGGTGAGGCATTCATTATCTATACCAAAGTGAGGAGTCTGAAGACCTTTTTTCCTTTGCTGTGAGCACTGTAAATTAGACAGAAATGGGTCTTGTATGTGTAGAGTTCTCTGACAGGCTTCTGAAACTATCCTTTGTTGATTTTGCAGTTCCAAAGTGCACGCCTCCTCTGACTTCCTGTTTAGTCTCTTAGGTCCCCACATTTTTCATGAATTTCAGTGTCTGCTCTTTTTCTTCTCAACTCTTCCTCTCAAAACTTTAATAAAATATATTAATTTGGGCTTAACTGGTGGTTCAGTGGTAAAAGGATCCTACCAGAAAGTGCAGGATACGTGGGTTCAATCCCTGGGTTGCGAAGATCCCCTGGAGAAGGAAATAATCCACTTCAATATTCTTCCTGGGAGAATCCCAGGACAGAGAAGCCTGGTGAGCTGCAGTCCTTAGTCTGCATGGAGTCACAAAGAGTTGGACATGACTGAGTTATTGAGCATACAGACATTCTATTAATTAATGCTGTGTGTTTGTGCATAAATGTGTGTATAGAATGGGATGGTGTGGGGGGGGAGGTTGGCATCTGTCAAAATTGTATAGGAGGGAAACAGTATATCTAAAAATAGGTTTCTTAGAGGCAAAATTAAGCATAAGACTGAAAAGTTATTTCCCTAGAAAATACAAAAATCTCTAAGAGGGTTTCAGACTTCCATAGATCCAGGTTTTGGATTTGAGCCAATTTATTTACATCTCAAGGGGCAAATTGACCCCACTTCATATCTGGGTTAGACACATAATGTTATAAACTGATAAAGATAATTTTTATTGGATACATTTGCAATTTTCATTATTTAGAGCTACACATTATCTTCAGGAGAATACCATGGAATGTTTTTAGAATACTAGGACTAGGCCCATCTCCAGGTTTACCAAAAGAATCCCTGGGGTTGTGTATAGAAATTTTTCTGCACATTATAGTTTAAGAACTGCTACCTTTGAAGCATATCTCCTATTTTGTGTATATTTCCTCTTTAGGCTATGGGTGTCTTGAGAGCCATAATATTTTATATTTTTGCAAAATTTATGGGATTTCTATTTAATTTGTAAGTCCCTTGGCAGCCGTCCCATCATAAATGCTCAATAAATATTGTTAAAATGAAAAAGAATTATGACAAATGTATTTGCCAATTTATACACTTCCAGAAAATCTCACAAAATATCAGAAAAAACATATATATACTATGAAAATGCATGCTGTCTTTGTTCTCTTCTTTTGAGGTTTCTGAGCATCAGTGCATTAAACAACAGTTGATGTATGGTGGGAATTGACAAAGCTATTATCTTATAAGGCAAATATAGTATTCTTCCAAACCTCCAAATTGTGGCCAATTGTTAGGTCTTCTGATCATGTCAAATGACCTTTGCCCCAGGCATGGTGGTAAAACTCTGAGAAGAATAAAACTTCACAAATCTTTTGGTCCAATAATCTCCATAGTCGTTAGTGGCTCTTTACACTTCAGACCCATAAGGCCAGCTTCCTTCTTGTTCTTCAGTTGCAATGTTGTGTCCAACTCTTTGCAAATCCACGGATTTCAGCATGCCAGGCTTCCCTGTCCTTCACTGTCTCTCGGAGATCGCTCAAACTCATGTCCATTGAGTCGGTGATTCCGTCTAACCATCTCATCCTCTGCTGCCCTCTTCTTTTGTCTTCAATCTTTCCCAGCACCAGGATCTTTTCAATGAATTGGCTTGTTCCATCAGGTGGCCAAGATATTGAAGCTTCCTATTCAATAGCAATCCTTTCAATGAATATTCACAGTTGATTTCCTTTAGGATTGATTGGTTTGATCTCCTTATAATCCAAGGGATAATTAAGAGTCTTCTCCCGAACCACAATTCAAACACATCGAATCTTGGCACTCAGCCTTCTTTATGTCTTCTTTAATGTCTAGTAAGCATCTGAAACTCAACCACCCCCCCTGCTCAGATCAATGTCCTTGGAGTCATTCTCAGTTCCTTTTCCTCTTTTGGACCATATTTTCCACATGAGCAAATATTTTGGTGTTGCTTTCAAAATATGTGTGTAGAACCCAATCACTTTTTAATTTATTTATCCCTGGTCCAAGGCACCTTCATCTTTGGCCCAGATCATTGTATTGGCCTCCTAACTGGTCTTTCTACTTCCACATTTGTCTCTTTTGGTCTGTTCTCAACCCAATCACCCCTGAGAGAAACATTTACCAGATTATGTCATTACCTGGTTCAAAACTCAGTGCTTTCTATTTCACTCAAAGCTGAATCTCTTACAAGAAAAATGAATTTTATTTTGGCAACATAGCCAGTTTTATTTTGCAATATAATATAACCATATTAGAGGAAAAAATGGTGAATTTAAACATCAAATACTACTTAACCTTCTTTAAATTAGTTCTTACTATGGGCATTTACAAATAGCTGTGAAAAGAAGAGAAGTGGAAAGCAAAGAAAAGGAAAGATATAAGCATCTGAATGCAGAGTTCCAAAGAATAGTAAGAAGAGATAAAAAAGCCTTCTTCAGTGATCAATGCAAAGAAATAGAGGACTACAACAGAATGCGAAAGACTAGAGATCTCTTCAAGAAAATTAGAGATACCAAGGGAACATTTCAGGCAAAGATGGGCTCAATAAAGGACAGAAATGGTAGGGACCTAACAGAAACAGAAGTAGAAGATATTAAGAAGAGGTGGCAAGAATACACAGAAGAACTGTACAAAAAGATCTTCACGACCAAGATAATCATGATGGTGTGATCACTCACCTAGAGCCAGACATCCTGGAATGTGAAGTCAAGTGGGCCTTAGAAAACTTCACTACAANATGGGAAATAGATGGGGAAACAGTGGAAACAGTGTCAGACTTTATTTTGGGGGCTCCAAAAACACTGCAGAATGTGACTGGAGCCATGAAATAACAGAGTGAAGTAAGCCAGAAAGAAAAACACCAATACAGCATACTGACACATATATATGGAATTTAGAAAGATAGTAATGATGACCCTGTATGTGAGACAACAAAAGAGACACAGACATATAGAACGGACTTTTGGCCTCTGAGGGAGAGGGAGAGGGTGGGAGGATCTGGGAGAATGGAATTGAAGCATGTATACTATCATGTAAAAAACGAGGCGCAGGTCAATGTTCGATGCAGGATGCTTGGGGCTGGTGCACGGGGATGATCCAGAGAGACGTAGTGGGATGGGAGGTGGGAAGGGGATTCAGGATTGGGAGCTCGTGTATTCTATTATTTGCAAATTTGTACAAACACTTTAAATGGTTCTAATTTCCATATACATGATTTTTGATGTTTAAAAAAATTTTTAAAAAAGAAAAAAAAAAGACGCTTACTCCTTGGAAGAAAAGTTATGACCAACTTAGATAGCATATTGAAAAGCCGAGACATTATTTTGACAACAAAGGTCCATCTAGTCAAGGCTATGGTTTTTCCAGTAGTCATGTATGGATGTGAGAATTGAACTGTGAAGAAAGCTGAGCGCTGAAGAATTGATGCTTTTGAACTGTGGTGTTGGAGAAGACTCTTGAGAGTCCCTTGGACTGCAAAGAGATCCAGCCAGTCTATCCTAATGGAGATCAGTCCTGGGTGTTCTTTGGAAGGAATGATGCTAAAGCTGAAACTCCAATACTTTGGCCACCTCATGCAAAGAGTTGACTCATTGGAAAAGACGCTGATGCTGAGAAGGACTGGGGGCAGGAGGAGAAGGAGACAGCAGAGGATGAGATGGCTGGTTGGCATCACTGACTCGATGGACTTGAGTTTGGGTGAACTCAACTCAAGGGAGTTGGTGATGGACAGGGAGGCCTGGCGTGCTGCAATTCATGGGGTCGTAAGAGTCGGACACGACTGAGCAACTGAACTGAACTGAACTGAACTGATGGGCATTTAAAAAAAGAATTTCTCACCAAAAACATGCTTTTGTTACACTTTATCTATTAATATTTGTTAAAATATTTACCAAACATAGTCTTTATGTATTAGTATTTATTTATTAAATGAAGGTGAAAGTTGCTCAGTCGTGTCTGACTGCATGGATTATACAGCCCATGGAATTCTCTAGGCCAGAATACTGGAGTGGGTAGCCTTTCCCTTCTCCAGGAGATCTTCCCAACCCAAGGATCAAACCCAAGTCTCCCTCATTGCAGGCGGATTCTTTACCAGCTGAGCCACAAGGGAAGCCCAAGATTACTGGAGTGGGTAGCTTATCCCTTCTCCAACGGATCTTCCCAACTGAGGAATTGAACCAGAGTCTCCTGCATTGCAGGAAGATTCTTTTCCAACTGAGCTATCAGGGAAGCCCCAGTTATTAACGAGGGTTCAGTTTTTGACCAAGCACTGGGAATATCCAAGAGTGAGTAGAAGACAAGGTTTATTGCAGACCACTGGGAAAGCTGGGTAAAGCTGGGACAGCTAACCACTGGAATTACAGAAAATCTTTTAATTCCTTTAATTTATTTACTGCTAGAGATTATAATCTTTGCTGACTTTGCTTTTCTTTTTCTTTAGAAAGAAAAGTTTTATTATTTTTTAGTTTTGTTTTAAATATTTCTTCTTTCCTTAGTGTATTGCCTTTCTAACTTGTTATGATTGTAATGTAGGTCATCTTTGGAGAAGATGAGTGAAAGAATTGAAATTTGGACATTGTCTTCATAATTTTTATGTCACTTTGCAATTACATTCCAAAAGAAGAATGTGAATCATACAATGAAAAGAAAATCCACCAATTCCAACATAGTGGGTATTTGAAACCAAATAGAAAAAGTAAGTTTTATTCTTCTAAAAAAATTAATATCTATGTCAGTTGAGAGTGCCAAATCTTAACCATTAGATCACCAGTGAAACTGAGACAGTGTTATAAAGATAAAACTAAAAAGAAATCCATAGCCTACTTGGAAATGGTTATTACAGATTTGGCACACTTTTATATTTTAAAATGTGATAATATGAAATGATATTAAATGACTAATAACCAAATACTTTACAAACATTGGCACTTTTTATTTAATGATGAGAAAGTCTGTGATTTCTTAAATTTGCCAATACTTTAAAAAAAATGTAGAAAATAATTGTAGGAAATAATTGTAGGAAATAAAGTTTTTACATCTTAAAAAAAAAAATCTAAAAGTCTCTCTGGGACTTGATAGCCTATAGAAAATGTTATGCTACTGTATGCCTTTCAAGGATAAGAAGAAGTACCATAGCCAGCCAGGCAGCCTTCACTATATTAGTGCTATGGATGTATAGTCATATTTTTTAGTATGTTATTTTCTTTTCAAAGGAAAAATTGGAAAGTGGTACTTAGGCTAAAATATAATCCTATCAATTTTACATAAAATATTGATAAGAAATAAAAATTTAGCATCTCTGGTGTGAATTCACTAGACAGCATAAAATACAAATATATAGATTAAGGAAAGTTAGCATAATCCTTTTATGAGAACTAAAATCAATTACATGTCAGCTTTGTAGTATTATAAATGTATTTAGTCAGCATAGAATTTTTCCAGCAGTGTTTCCTGCAGATTGAAATTGACTAACCAGATGTTAAATATTAAATAGAACTAATCAAAGCATGGTTCAAGAGGCTTTAAAAACAATGATCAAAGGGAGCTATTTATTACCTGATTCATGTTACTGCTGAAATATTGGTTCTGTGATTTTATATTTAAACTTAGTTTTTTCAAGATCCTGTTTTCTAGCTTTACATGAACAATAATTAATGTTAATAAATTAACTCATAAACTATGTAATTGGATCATTGTGCATAATCATGGTTGGAAACTTGACCAAGAAATTTAAAGCTCAATTCATAGAAATAAAACCTTAGTGGGATATTTAGTACATATATAAACTTTAGCAGTAGCATAAGTATTGAAAAAAACTAGAATTTATTTGGTCCATGTCTACACACACACACACACACACACACACACACACACACACACACACACAAATTAAAACAAAAACATGAACAGCAAGAGATTTCTTGGAACAATCATCTGCTCAGGCCTTTTACTTTCATGAAAGCAGTTATTCAACTTTTAAAAGTATATAAATAATGATTTTGGGGGAAGATATCCAGAAAAGGCATTTAATAGCCACTCATAAACTTATCTCATTATACTCCATTGTGCCAATATCTTTGCTTATGTTTAGCAATAACTTTTCATAAGAGTTTATTTGAGCTTATTTTTCTCTTAGTACATATTCGGGAAAACAGAGCTGATAGACTTTTCAGTACCTGATGTTACTAATTTTACTATTATCACAATATTTTATATGATTTAAGAAAACATCTTTCAAAATTTAAAGATTATCATAATCAATGAAATTCATACTATTCACACATCATTAAATATATTTTACTAACATATAAAGGTTTTTTTTTTTTTTGTATTTTGTGTTGAAAGAAAAAGGAGAGAAATGAGGTCACAGTACTGAAACTATTCAGAATCAGTACAGCCTTCTTCATAAATTTTCTTGCTCTACTAAGTTGTTTTTGAGGCAATTTTCGGTGATTTGCTGTAAATTAATCATATTCTGTTAATAATCATTTTAAAGCAATTATTATTACAAATTTTCAAGGAAAAAATCTGTTTTGATGTAGGTGACATTGATTCTTCTGCAGAAATAACATTTGCAGATGCTCTGCCTTAATTATGTGGTTTCATTATACTTTTAAAAGCAAATCAAGACAATTTATTCACTGGAGAGAACGGGATATATTCATATACCCCAGCCATGCATGTCTATCATTAAATTTCATTAACACATTGTCTTAAAATGGCCCTTTCAATGGATACAAAACCTACTGTTCGTATCCCATACTTACACCTCCCTTTGATTTTCCTCCTCAGTTTTATTGAGATACAGTTGACATATAACAGTGTATTAGCTTTAGATTTACAACACAATGATTCGATATATGTATATTTTGCAAAATGATCACCACTTTAGTTAACATCCATAACCTCTCATAGTTACAATTTATTTTTATGATGAGAACTTTTAAGATTTATTCTCTTAACTTTCCAACATACACTTCAGTAGTGTTAACTGTAGTTGCCATGCTGAATGTTATATCCTCAAACTTATTTTTCTTATTATTGAAAGTTTGTACCTTCTGACCGTCTGCACCCATTTCGCCCACCCTCTCCCTTCCACTTCTGAAAACCACCAATCTGTCCAGGTATGGGTTTACCTGGTAGCTCAGCTGGTAAAGAACCCAACTGCAATGCAGAAGACTCTGGTTTGATTCCTGTCTTCTGTATGGGGGCTTCCTAGGTGGTGCTAGTGGTAAAGGACCTGCCTGCCAATGCAGGAGACATAGGAGATGTGGGTTCGATCCCAGGGTAATGAAGATCCCCTGGAAGAGGGCATAGCAACCCACTTAAGTATTCTTGTCTGGAGAATCCCACGGACAGAGGAGCCTGGTGGGCTACAGTCCATGGAGTTGCAGAGAGCTGGACATAGTTGAAGGACTTAGCATGTGGGCACATGTCCTCTGTATCCATGAGTTTCGTGTTTACAGTCCACATGTACACGATATCATAAAGCATTTATCATTCTCTGCCTGACTTACTTCATTTAGCACAACATTCTCAAGGCATATCGTCACAAATGGCAGAATTTCCTTCTTTTTTTTAATGACTGAATAATATATTATTGTGTATATATACATATATATATATATATATATATCACATTTTCTTTAGCTATTACTCATCCATTGATGGTCATTTCAGCTGTTCCCTTTTCTTGGCCATTATAAATAAAGCCTCAATAAACATGGAGTTTTAATAAACATGCACTATCTATTTGAAATAGTGATTTCATTTCCTTTGGATGAATATCCAGAAGTGGGATTGCTGGAGCATGTGGTAGTTCTACTTTTAATTTTTCGAGGAATCTCCATACTGTTTGCTATAGTGGTTGCATCAATTTACATTCCCACCAACAGTGTACAAGTGTCTTTTCCCCCCACATTCTTATCAATGCTGTTATTAATATCTCTTGTCTTTTTGATTATAGTTATTCTAGCAAGTGTGAGATGATGTCTTACTGTGATTTTGCTTTGCATTTCCCTGATGGCTAGTGATCTTGAGCACTCTCAGTAATTTAGATTATATGATTATGCATTAGTTTTTGTTCTCTTGTTGTTTCATTTTAGTTTCCAAACCAGTATGAATGTTGTTGAGCAAAATTTTTTCGAAAGACTTAAATTTGTATACATACTTTGTATACAAACATACATAAATGCATATGTACATCATTATGGGATCCTGGTCTGTTGAACTTTATCTGATACTAGTTAGCCACTAGTGGCATCAACCACTTGTGATTATCTGACTGAGTGATGCCTCCTTGGACTTCCTTGCCTGTGTTTTTTTGTTCTTGTAGACACTCTTCTCTTGCTTCTTTGCCTGGTTAGATGGGGAAACAGTGTCAGACTTTATTTTTGGGGGCTCCAAATCACTGCAGATGGTGAGTGCAGCCATGAAATTAAAAGATGCTTACTCCTTGGAAGAAAAGTTATGACCAACCTAGACAGCATGTTCAAAA
>SJYV01022790.1:215350-266651 GCA_006410875.1 Neotragus pygmaeus
TTTTTTTTTCCAATTTGGATATTAGGAGTCCTGCTAAAAGGACATTAAAATTGCCTTCTTTGCTTCACCATTACATTCAGGTGAAGACTACAGAAGGCACAAGTGGAGTCACAAGGGCTCAGATAATCCTGAGAAAGCAAAGGTGATGAGGACAAGGGGTTTGGCAAAGCCTGTTTGAAAAATTTGTCATTTAAAACCTGAACACTGAGAAAGGAAACAGACGTGAAAGAGTAATTGTTCTGACATTGTCGTGACACAACCTCATGGATGAGAATAGGGGGACCAAAACAGCAAGGACACAAAGACCATCAGCAGAACTAAAAGAACCCAAGGTCTCAAATCTGGATCAGACATACGTGGGTGTATTTTATTATCCATTTGGAGTTTAGGGTTAGGGTTAGGGTTAGGGTTAGCAGGTCTCTAATGAGGAGAAACGTTAAGTATAGTCAGAATTTCACTTTATATGATTTATTAGTTATATGCATAAAATTATGCTTTAGTTAACTGTACAATTACATACCTATATAAAATTTTATTTTAAAGTATTGTTTTCATTTTTAGTGTCTTCATGAAGTTATCTCAGATTAAAAAGAATCATTTCAGACTCTTCATATGATTTATTTTCAAATATTGGGTTTTGTTTCATAAAGATTACAAAAGGGTTTTTGTTTTTTGAGAATGACAATAATCCCCACTGAATATTCTCTGATTGTTATAATTAAGATTCTTTTGCCCAAAGCAGGGAAAATGGGGTAAATGAAACCACTTAGAGAATGTTACTTTAGAAAGACTCTCTGAGTGTGCTACACATTACATAAGGAATCTAGGTTTTCTGAGTGGCAGTTTTTTATATAGTAGGTTTTGTGTGCTTAACAGATTAACTGCTTCTTATGTTATTCTTTCTCCTAGGATTCAGGAAAGAAAATTACATAATAAGTTTTTTTTCCCTGGGATCACAGTAAACCTCCTCAGTCAAACTCAGTTGCTCCTTGGGAGGTAAAGAGCGAAGTGAACTATGTTTCTACAAGTTAGAAAATCATTTACATTTATTACCTTTGCACGCTGAGGCCCCAAAGCCTCAGAGCTATGATTCTCCAGATCACTACATTCTAAGCTTGACTGATTGGTTTAAAAGCTTGTGAGAGATTTATAATGATTTCACTGTGTAAGCCAATGATTTTATATTTAAGACAGGAGACCACTTATAAATGACAGAAAACTTTAGATCCTCTTTAGAGTCAGCAGGTGACCAACTGTTTTCATAGGTTTAGATAAAAAGAGCATTTCCTTGGCATTGTTTGAATTCTAAATTTATAACACACACATATTATAACATATATTATGATGATGATTATTTTATTTGCATGTGCTCTCAGTCATGTCTGACTCTTTGCAACCCTGTGGACTGTAGCCTGCCAGGCTCCTTTGTCCATGGAATTTTCCAGGCAAGAAAACTGGAGTGGGTTTCCATTTTACACGTGCTATAATGTTAGCTCCCAATTATAGTGTTACCTTTGGATAATTTAACTATATTAATATTTATGTATATTCACTATAAGAACTTTAACAATTCCATTGGTTTGAATCTTTTCTTATTTACTCATAAACTTGGATTGCTTCCCCAGATTTCAGATTTGTTATTTCAATAGCAGATATTGCTATACATTAAGTTTGGAATACTAACTCTCCTTAATTCATTGTGCTATTTGACAATAACATGTAGTGAAAGTGAAAGTAAAAGTCGCTCAGTCGTGTCTGACTCTATGGGCCCAGGGAATTCTCTAGGCCAGAATACTGGAGTGGGTAGCCTTTCCCTTCTCCAGGGCATCTTTCTAACCCAGGGATGGAACCCAGTTCTCCCGCATTGCAGGTGGATTCTTTACCAGCTCAGCCACAAGGGAAGCCCAAGAATACTGGAGTAGGTAGCCTATTCTTTCTCTGGTGGTTATTTCTGACCCAGGAATCGAACCGGGGTCTCGTGCATTGCAGGTGGATTCCTTACCATCTGAGCTATCAGGGAATCCCAACATGTAATAGCATGGTTTTTTACTATTTAAAAGTTTATATAAATAAACTGCCTTTATATATGGTCTTGGTAGAGACCAAACAATATTGATAGAGTACATGTTTAAAAAATATAAAACTTTATATGATGTTTTATCTTCTTTGATTAGAATGTAAGATTTGTGAGAAAGATCAAATGTTTACGTTAGGATGTTATCAAGAGTAATAAAGTTATTAAGGGTAATTAATGAAGACTATAGAAATATCTATTTTATAAACACTCTAAGAGTCTTTGTCAACCAGTGTGTTTCCTTCCTACCAGCAATGCCTAAGGCTCAACTGGATTGAAAGCAACATGCATGAGGGTGCAGTCTCTAGTGTTTCTATTAGAAGAAAATTAGGTCAAGTCATCGCTCTGGTCTGCCTTATTAGCCACAATTCAAGCCATCTTGTTCTCTCTGCATCTCTAAAACCAAGTTCCCCTATCTTATCTCCTGTTCTCTGGTTCCTTTCATTGCTCTCAGCATTCTTCTGCCTGAGACAGAACTGGTTTTCTACTGCTGTCTGCTTCCCCAGGCTCCTGCCTATCAGATCAGATCTCTCCACATGGCCTGATACTGCTCTTTCGTATCTTGAAAAAATGCCCCAGAATTATGCCAAGTCCAGTTTAGTATTTAAAAGCTCTGCCCTTACACACAGATCCAGCTTCTGGTCTCCCTTCTTTCATGTTAGCTGTATTTCTTTAGTTGTTTAACCTCTCTGAGCCTCAGTTTTCTTGTTAGTAAAGGAGGCAAATCATATATATAAAACGACTTGTGATGAAGACTGAAAAAAAGCTAATTCATGAAAAGTGCCCAGCACCATTCTTGGCACAGTGAAGTCTCCAGTCATATATGACTCTTTTGTCATATCCGATTCCCCCATCCATGGGATTTTCCAGGCAAGAACACTGAAGTGGGTTTCCATTTTGTTTTTCCAGGGGATCTTTGTGAAAGTTTTAATTACCCAGTTGTGTCTGGCTCTTTGTGACCCCAAGGGCTATAGTCTACCAGGCTCCTCTGTCCCTGGAGTTCTCTAGACAAGAATGCAGCAGTGGGTAGCTATCTCTTCTCCAGGGGCTCTTTCCTACTTAGGGATGGAGCCCGCATCTCCTGCATTGTAGGCTGATTCCTCACCTTCTGAGCTACCAGAGAAGTCCAAGTAAATCAATACTATTATTATTAAGTTTATTCCAATAAATTTGTTTTTAGATTAATTAGATTATTATTAAATGAAAATCAAATTGCATTAACTTGTTACCCTAATAGAATAGCCTCCTCCCACACAAAGGAATTTCTCTAGAATCTCTTTATAAGAGATGTGCATGTATGCTAAATGGCTTTAGTCAAGTCTGACTCTTTGTGACCCTATCCACCAGGCTCCTCTGTCCATGGGATTCTTCAGGCAAGAACATTGGAATGGGTTGCCATGTACTCTTCCAGGGGATCTCTACCCAAGGATTGAACCTGCGTCTCTTATATCTCCTGCACTGACAGCCATGTTCTTCACCACTAGCGTCACCTGGGAAGCCCCTTTTATAATAGGGACCACTCTCAAATTTCTATAGTCCCTGTTTCTTGAAGTGCTTAGTCTCTCCTTACTAGATTTCGTATATATCCATCTGTGTACATAAATAACGTGAAAGATTGTCACAGGCTTTGCTTAAAGTTCACAAATACAATGCCAATGGATTTTTACTGAGCTACTAATGTATCTTACTTAAGAAATCAATGAGGTGAACCGTTCTTGGTTAACTCACATTGTCTTTTAGGAGCTTCCAAACACCCCTTTAGCCACTTGGTACAGATTTTTACCTAGATTTGTTGTCAAGGTCTTGGCCTGGCATTTGCAGAATCTACCCCTCCTTTTTGTTAATTGTGACTCATCCCCCTCCTTCCCCACCCATCTCTGTTCTTTGAATATTCCCTTTTCTATTCTGTCTGATTATTATTTGAAGATCGCTGTCAATGGCTGGGAAACCCCTTTTGCAAGATCTCTCAGTAATTGACTACGATTTGTTTAGACTAGGAAACTGAACTTGGCAGAACAGTGAGTTGCTCTCTTCAATTTCTCTCCTATTCTTAGGATTTGCTTTTTTCTTACCATCATTAATTGGTAAGCTAATTACTTCCACATCTCCTATTCTTTCCCATCCACTTCTTACCACTTCCGTGGCGACTATCCCTTTCTTCCATGGTCCAGCAAGTGTGAAAGTTTGTGTGCTGCATCTGTCATTGGAGGGGCTTGCTTACCTTATGAATGTAGTTTATTTGGTTGCCTTGTGACCCTGTGATGGACTCCACAAAAGTTATGATTTCAGTATGTTTACCTGGATTTTCACATTGTTAGGGCAATGACGTGCTCTGAGGCTCTCTGCATCATAAGTGGAAGAGAAACTGCTCCTCATCCCACATTTCTAAATCCTTTGGAACAACTTTGGCATAAGCAATCTAGAAAAACTGCTTTCTTGAAAATTTTCATGAGTTTTCTATTGGTGCATTAGTCAGCCTTGCTTCTGTAACAAATAACCCCAAATTGGCAGTCACTTAAATAACTATATTTTTTATGCACATAACATATGGTTTGTTGTGGGTTGATTGGTGCTCCTCTGGCTTACTTTTCTCAGATTTATTGAGCTATCTGTGTATCCCTACTTGTCTCTCCACCTCTCAGAACCCAGGGGAAGAGACAGCCTCAGTTTGGGATGTGGCAAAAGGAAATGATAAGAATACTCATAAAACTCACTATGTCTCTAAAAGTATCTGCATAGATGTTACAGAGACCGCCTACACTCACATTTTATTTTCTATTTACATCCAAGGGAGAATATCTACTCCTTTCACTACAGGCTTGGGCAAGTCGCACACCAAGGAATAGGAATATACAGTCTTCTTTCAGGTAAGGGGAGGTGGGGGTAAATAATTATGAAGCAGAATACAGCCTACCCAATAGCCTGATTAAAATATATTTTCTTTTCTCACATTTGCCTTGCCTGCAATATTTGAATTCGCTTACTTGCACAATTTTATTGGTTGGAAAGATTTTGCTTCAGGAAATGGTTTTAAACCACAAGAAAATATATAATTTTACATAAGAAGAAGCTAAAAGGAGGTAGAATCTAGACNGCTTATTGGCCATTTGTATATCTTTTTAGCTAATTTGCTATTAAATCCACTAACTGGCACTTCTTAGATTCAGTGGTGTCTCTCAGCTGCTAACCTCCTTGAGTCTATTGCTATTTATTTTTTCATTAGTACTTTTTCCTTGACTCAGTATCATCTCTCAGTGTTTTGACTCTGCAGGTACCACAATCTCCTCAACAATTACTCTTTGTCGGTATCTTCTTTGTTCTCTTTACTAGATGTGAGTGACCAAAACTCAGGGTCCGATGGTTCCATTCCTGGGACCGCTTTCTCACTTTATATTTTAATACAATCTTTCAAGTTCTCAAGTTCTGGTCAAATACCTTCAGCTGTCTCTAATATATTTGTTTCTGGTTACTTCCAGTTGACTTCCAGTAACTTCCAGCACTGTTACTGTTAATTCCAGTTTGACATATACAGTTGACCCCCAAACAACACTGGGGGTTAGGGGCACTAACACTTTGCATAACTGAAAATCCATGTATAACTTATAATCTTCTCCACGTATCCATGGTTTCACATTCTCAGATTCAGCAACCATGGATTATTTAGTATTTATTACTTTCCTGTGAAGGACAGGGAAGCCTGGTGTGCTGCAGTCCATGGGGTTGCAGAGAGCTGGACACGTCTGAAAGACTGAATGACAACAGTGGAAAAAAAGTCTGTATGTAAGTGGAATAAACCCATATTGCTCAGGGGTCAACTGTATGCCACTTATATCGTCATTCTGGTATCACCAAATATTCTCAATTTTTATCACTGTCCTGGTTTTGACCTTTGCATACTTTTGGTTTTATCTTTATTTCCTCCATCCTTATCATCCATATCAACTAGTTTCCACTCTGTTTTATCCTTCCTTCACAGTTTGAAACTTTATTCTGAGTTGATGCAAGCTAAAACATTCCCGTGATTGGTGGCCATACTTTCTGTTTAGTGATTTAGTGTTTGTGAAAGAATTCATTAAACCCGAGGTAAGATGTGCGATTGTGTTGTTTAGCACCATGCCTGCACACAAGAAGCAGTCAGTAAATACTTGCTGAATGATTTGAGTTCTCTCTGACTATTGCACATTAGTCAGCATACAAGTCTATAGTCATTTATTGTTAAAATTTTATCCTAACACATATTCTGTTTAGGAGGAAAAAAGAGTATAGATTTCAGAAGAAATGCAAGGAATATACAACTGAGTTTTCCTAGAATGTATCACATACTAATGCCTTAAAAATGTAAATTATGTTCTGTGCTTTTAAAAATGTTATACTTAAAAGGTTTTTAAAATTTAAAATGGGTCTATTCTTGCTTACACTTGGTATCAGATATAAGTGATTAATAATTCCATGTTCACTGAATTCTTGATTTGTTTCCTGTGTCAAAGATTTGAGACTATTAAGAGGCGATTAGGGAGGATATCCTTGAAGTCTCCTTCACACCAAGAATCTCCCTTTTTTTTTTTTGGTTCACTTAACTTAATGTGGGAGTTGCTTGTGATATTTTCTACATTTCACCTTCTGAGGTTATGGGCCCCATTCATATGCCATATCTCCCTCTCAGATGAGTAAGTATGACTTTTATGAATTTTTCTTCACTTGTAGAATTTAATTTACATGAATAATTAGTAAAGGACCAAGTGAAATTCCTCTCTCCCTGCACAAACAATCTTGTTAAGAAAATCAACTGCAAACTTTTTCCATTAATATTTTTTTCTTTGCACCTTTAAATTTATTGCTTGCTGCAAAGAAGCGAAATAAAAAGAAATATAGGGTACTACAACATACGGCTCTTTTGCATATTGATATCTGAATAATTACCTTAGGACATACTGAGTTATAATATGAAATACTATTCCCTCGGGACATTATCTTAAAATATTTTACTTACTTAGCATATAGTTCAATAGTTTAGAATTATGTTAAGAGTATAGTTGTTCACTGATATGGAGTGTGCTGGCAGAAACAAAAAATTAGAAGGACCTAAAAGCAAAATGGAATTGTTCTTGGAATGTTAGAGTATTTAAATGCAGTTGCAATATAGTTGGGGCTTCCCTGGTGGCTCAGCGGCAAAGAATCCACCTGTAGTGCAAGAGTCAGAGGAGACCTGGGTTTGATCCTTGGGTTGGGAAGATCCCTGGAGGAGGAAATGGCAATCCGCTCCAGCATTCTTGTCTGGAGAATCCCATGGACAGAGAAGGCTGGCAGGCTACAGTCCATAGGGTTTCGAAGAGTCAGACACAACTGAAGCGACTGAGCACATAATACGATTGGTCAATTATAATAGAGAAGGCGGCAGTGAGTCTGTATAGATAGTTAAAACGTGCATATTTTCCATTTAAAGTGTGTTTCACATGGGATTCTGTTTGATACCCACACCTGTAATTCTATCTTTTAAAATCCCGTTTATGTACAACCAGAAGTCAGTTGTTTTTTTTTTTTTAACACAATACAAAGGCTTGAAAGAGATGTCAAAGAAATAGTGTCTGAAAACTAAGAACTACAATGTTCATACTGTGAGTCAATGGCCTGCTGGGAATTGAACACAACAGAGCACGGCTGTGCAGTGCAGGCTGATGTGGCTGTGATGTGACACATTGGGTGCCTGCTTCTTAGAACATGCTCCAAGCAGTCATTCAGTTGCTAAGTCGTGTCTGACTCTTTTGCAACTCCATGGGATTTTCCAGGCAAGAACTCTGGAGTGGACTGTCATTTCTTTCTCCAGGAGATCTTCCTGATCCAGGAATCAAACCTGTGGCTCCTGCTACATTTCTGCATGACAGGCAGGTTCTTTACCACTGGGACTGTTTAGATGGCTGGAGTACACAGACTGGGCAGCTTATATGTGTACTAAGTTGCTTCAGTCGTGTCCGACTCTTTATGAACCTACGGACTGTACTCAACCAGGCTCCTCTGTCCATGGAATTTTCTGGGCAAGAATACTGGAGTGGATTGCCACTGGGTACCTTATAACAGAAATTTATTGCTCACAGCCTCACAGTTCTGGAGGCTGGAAGTCCAAGATCAAGACATCAGCATGGTCATATGCTCTTAAAAGCTTTTTTTTTCCTGGCTCATAATCAGTGCCTTCTTGCTGCATCTTCACATGGTGGAAGCTGGTAGGAAGCTCCCTGCAGCCACTTTTGTAAAAGCATGAATCCAGCTGATGAAGGCTCCACCCTCATGGCTTAAACACCTCTCAATGTCCCATCTCCTGATACCATCACAATGTCTATTAGGATCTAATATGAATTTTGTGGGATACAAAGCTTCAGATCATAGCAGGTTATGTGTTAAACTCTCCAACTCCCAGTTTCCTCACCTGTAAAGTTAATTGCATGAAATAAATGAGATCATGCAAGGAAAGTGCCCTTTTATTTCCTGGGGTTATTACTATTATTGTTGTTGCTATAATGAGACCGGATTTTTACATTCATAAAAAATAATTATTGCCAGTCAGCTATTAATAATCATGATCTGCAGCATGAATTCCACATGAAAGGGTAAATGAAAACAAACCTTTATTTTACATCTGAGGTCATGAAGCATGTTTGCTTTTAAAGTTGTTTTTGATATGGCTTCTTCAAGGTTTAGGAAATTAAAAATGATGATACATATTTGTTTAAATAATTTTCGTCATATGGCTGTTTTGTAACCAAGGATGTATTTTGTTCATCTCGTTTATCATAAAATTGGTCAATTTCTATTTTTAATGCTCTGAAATAGTTATTTCTCAGTTTCTGCTGTTTGAGAAAAAATATCATTATCCTAATTTTACAGATGAGGCAACCCATATGCAGGTTACACAATGGGATAGATGTTATATTCTAGGTTTAGTGACAAAGCAAAAATGAAGTTGAGTTACTTTCTTCCCTGCATCTTGCCAGCTTCACTACTTTTTGGACTGCTCTTGTAAAAAGGACATGAGGAAATTTGCAGCAATGAGAACTAAATTATGGATATTTAGCATGTCTTATACCAACCAACCAAAACCTGAGTTGACTTCTACTACTTTATCAAATCATTTTATAAAATGCGTATATTTCTCATCTATTTAGTGCGTCAGCCAATGCCTTCTAAATTTCAACAGTAAGATGGCCAAAGGAAATGTAAGTTGCCATGTATTAAAAATCAATTGAAATAACATTTCAACCTTCAGATGCAGCAAATTCTCTGAGAAAATTAAATGCAATCCAAATGATAGCAGTGATCGGCCATGGGCTATTCTAATCAATTAAATGTGTGATTCTTCAGGCTTGCCAAGTTAGACTTTGCTATCTGGATGGCCCCTTCTCTGACCTTTCTTTTCTTTTCTGTACCTCATTTCTTAGTTACCTGTTTCTTTCCTGCCTTAGTTCTTCTTGTCACAGAGGGAATGTATCCCCAGTTAATTTACACTTAGATTACTAAATGTTTTTGTACAAGACCAGGTAATACTAGACTCAAAGAAGCAAGTCTCTAACAAGGTGATTTCGGGCACTGTGGTATTTGGGTAGGAAATATATTTTGCTGATGGCAGAGTCTTTAGCTCCACCTCAGATCGTATCCACTTTCTCTCTAGGGCTATTTCTGCTCTTACCTATTTCCGGGTAGGTGTATCTACCTGTGATTCTGTAGAAATACCAGTTGGTCAACCAGGAGAACTCCTGGTTAGCTGTTGTTTCAGAAGGATGACTGAAGTGTTAAGTCAGGCAGAGTAATGATGATGAAATCTGCCTATGTGAGGTGGAGAGGGCTTGATGGAGGGTAGAGATGGATGGAAGGCCATGCCTGTCAGAATGTAATAAGAAGAGAAGTGTGAAAACGGGTGATAAATTCAGGGGTTGTTCAAAGCCTGCTATGTGATGATCTATGGGGGGATACATAGTAATGACTGATTGAAATCAGACTGTGAAGGGTTTGAGGGTCATTGCAAAGAGTTTGGCCTTGAGCCTGTAGGCAATAGGGCTGTGGAATTTCTCAATCTGTACCCCCTATAGCCACTGGGTATCCTCACAGGAGGTAGTCACCACCCAAGGACTGCAGAAAAATCATAGTATTTGGAATCAGAATTCTTGGGTCAAACCTCTTAAAGACTGTATGGTCTTGGGCAAATTATTGAAGCACAGAACTGGTGAACTAGCTCCCCTGCTTTATAAAACAGTGCTGTATGTTGGAGTACAAGCTGGTCTGGGCCAGTTAAATAGAGTGTGACAGATACCCTAGGGCTAGACTCAGAACATCCCTCCACTAGGGTAGGACACAAGCAGAGAACAGGTGCTGGAGGAAGGCTCCCTAGTTGGGAGACTAGAAGATCCAGTACCAGATGCAAATCCAAATGTCATCTCCTCTGTAAAAAAAAAAATATCAAAATCAGTTATTTGCAGCCACTTAGCTTTTGCAGTTTGTTCTGTGTGCCTTTATTATAACATTAATTGTCTTATGCTAGTATTAAATAAATGAATATTGTATTTTTGAAATGCTCTTTTGGTTGGAGGTAATAAAACCATAGAGAGTAGTGTTAGAAGAAAGGGCAATTTAAAGTCTACTGAGGTGAAGAGAGAAGGGAGTCAGGGTCCCCAAGAGCTGGAAATATACCTGAGCTCAGGTAGTGACTTGAAATAAGTAATAAGAAGTTATCAGAAATCCAGGCACCATTTTCATTGTCAGCTTCATTTTTCTTATCCTACAGACCAGCTTCTCTGCTTCCCTCTCTCCTACTGAGACACATCGTGACTCAAAATAGACAAGTTGCAATTTTAATCACCTACAGAGATGAACTGGTGTTCCCTGAATCTCAGTTTCAAAAATCTGGAGAAACGCATCTGGTGGTTCATTCTTGGCTTACTTGTCTCTCCTATCCAATCCACTATGTCCAGAGGAATGGAGTCACGTGACTCTTGTCTGTCTGTAGACACCCACCCTTTGAGTGGGAACAGCTCTCTGGGCAGGGACAATCAGTTCCGGGGCTGGACAGACACTTCAGAGGGTTTCCACGACATCGATTTTCTGCTTCTTCAAGGCTACAGACCATGTTTCATTGATGTTTTTGTCACTAGTACTTTGCATACTATTTTGCCCATACCTAATAAGCATTGATATCTCACTGCCTTGCACACTGTGAGCTTCCCTGATGGCTCAGCAGTAAGGAATCCACTGGTAATGCAGGAGATGCAGGAGAGATGGATTCTCTGGGTCAGGAAGATCCCCTGGAGTAGGAAATGGGAACCCACTCCAGTATTCTTGCCTGGTAAAATGCTATGGACAGAGGACCCTGGTGGGCTACAGTCCATGGGGTCACAAAGAGTCATGACACAATGCACACACTAATGAGTCGATAGATTTTTGGTAAATAAATGAAATCACTCCTGGCTAAGATCAGAATTCCTCCTAAAATAGTAATAGTTGCAGAATTTTATATTTTCAAGAGACTTTTATAATCAGCTTATAACATCATCCCAATAATCTTGTGAGTGATTAGATATGTTGTTATCATGTAAGTAATGATCATAAACATGATAGTGTCTAAGATTATGGAGCAGTTCAATTCTATAACAAGAGTGAATATTGCAATCAAATAATGAAAGATATCTTGATTTTCATTTAAAAGTAGATTGATGACTTCTTCCTCCTATTCATCTGAACTTAATATGCATGGATTTAGTTTCTGCTCATGACAAATTGGTCATATGTGGACTATCCATTAATAAAAGCGGAAAGTTTATGATGCAGGCAGTTCTCTAAATGATTGCAATTATCTCTGAGCAAAAGTTTTGTTTTGTTTTGGTTAGTTTGGTTTCTTCAGTGGAGAGAGGAGCAATAGAATTTCTAGTAATTTATTGAACTTTTCATTTTAATTATGGAATGCTAACTTCAGGTAGTAAATAATAAATAAAATATATTTTGTGATTTTTAGACAGTTTTGGAAAAATTATTTTAAAAAGCATGCCACCCATGTATACTTCAAGTCTGAAGATAATTTATAATCCAGTNAATATTGTATTTTTGAAATGCTCTTTTGGTTGGAGGTAATAAAACCATAGAGAGTAGTGTTAGAAGAAAGGGCAATTTAAAGTCTACTGAGGTGAAGAGAGAAGGGAGTCAGGGTCCCCAAGAGCTGGAAATATACCTGAGCTCAGGTAGTGACTTGAAATAAGTAATAAGAAGTTATCAGAAATCCAGGCACCATTTTCATTGTCAGCTTCATTTTTCTTATCCTACAGACCAGCTTCTCTGCTTCCCTCTCTCCTACTGAGACACATCGTGACTCAAAATAGACAAGTTGCAATTTTAATCACCTACAGAGATGAACTGGTGTTCCCTGAATCTCAGTTTCAAAAATCTGGAGAAACGCATCTGGTGGTTCATTCTTGGCTTACTTGTCTCTCCTATCCAATCCACTATGTCCAGAGGAATGGAGTCACGTGACTCTTGTCTGTCTGTAGACACCCACCCTTTGAGTGGGAACAGCTCTCTGGGCAGGGACAATCAGTTCCGGGGCTGGACAGACACTTCAGAGGGTTTCCACGACATCGATTTTCTGCTTCTTCAAGGCTACAGACCATGTTTCATTGATGTTTTTGTCACTAGTACTTTGCATACTATTTTGCCCATACCTAATAAGCATTGATATCTCACTGCCTTGCACACTGTGAGCTTCCCTGATGGCTCAGCAGTAAGGAATCCACTGGTAATGCAGGAGATGCAGGAGAGATGGATTCTCTGGGTCAGGAAGATCCCCTGGAGTAGGAAATGGGAACCCACTCCAGTATTCTTGCCTGGTAAAATGCTATGGACAGAGGACCCTGGTGGGCTACAGTCCATGGGGTCACAAAGAGTCATGACACAATGCACACACTAATGAGTCGATAGATTTTTGGTAAATAAATGAAATCACTCCTGGCTAAGATCAGAATTCCTCCTAAAATAGTAATAGTTGCAGAATTTTATATTTTCAAGAGACTTTTATAATCAGCTTATAACATCATCCCAATAATCTTGTGAGTGATTAGATATGTTGTTATCATGTAAGTAATGATCATAAACATGATAGTGTCTAAGATTATGGAGCAGTTCAATTCTATAACAAGAGTGAATATTGCAATCAAATAATGAAAGATATCTTGATTTTCATTTAAAAGTAGATTGATGACTTCTTCCTCCTATTCATCTGAACTTAACATGCATGGATTTAGTTTCTGCTCATGACAAATTGGTCATATGTGGACTATCCATTAATAAAAGCGGAAAGTTTATGATGCAGGCAGTTCTCTAAATGATTGCAATTATCTCTGAGCAAAAGTTTTGTTTTGTTTTGGTTAGTTTGGTTTCTTCAGTGGAGAGAGGAGCAATAGAATTTCTAGTAATTTATTGAACTTTTCATTTTAATTATGGAATGCTAACTTCAGGTAGTAAATAATAAATAAAATATATTTTGTGATTTTTAGACAGTTTTGGAAAAATTATTTAAAAAAGCATGCCACCCATGTATACTTCAAGTCTGAAGATAATTTATAATCCAGTTATAAAGTCCTAAAAATAGGTAAAATGTTGTATTAAGAGGTATATACTAATATTTGTTAGTTGACTACTGATTATCTTATGAAGAAGAAGAATAATAATTAGACAAAGGTTTACCGAAGTCCAGTCTTTAGGAGCTTCTGTGGGGTAAAGATAGTAAAGGTTAAAGTAAAGTGCAAATATTTAAAAGATATTTTGACATTTTCCCCAGGAAAGAAGATAATAGCTATAAAGTAGAAAACAAATAAATGATGATAAAACAATCATTTGTTTATCCTGATCACTTGTTTGCTTTTAGTAATTTTTAAGAGATTTATGAGTCTCATCTTTGTACTTCAGCGACAAGTAGATTCATTATGATCATTAGTTTCCTGCGGCGTTGTTATATCAGGTATATTTTCATCAGGACTGCTGGTGAAATTATCAACCATAATATTAAGATTAGAATAAACAAGAGATTCTTTCCTTATCCAATCAATTCACATTTTCATTTCATTAAAGTGTAAGATGGCACTGTTAGTAAATTGCTATTTAGACTATTACCAGTCTGTGTTAATAGTCTTAATTTATCAACATTTATTTTAACCTTTGCTATAAAGCCTTGCAAATAAAGCTGATCATTATTAATTTTTAGATAAAAACAAAACTAATATTTTGTGCCTGAGTTCTTTTATCACAGTCTGTTTCTAGCAGAAGATTACATTCTTGAAGTGATTTTCTCCTATGTGTGTGTGTGTCTTCTTTATAAGTCCAACCTGTTTTCTTACATATTTGTATGTATATACAAATATGGATATAACTTTTAAATAAACACTCTGAGAAAGTGTTGTGCTATATAATGAAGTATAATTCTGAAAGGAACCTGGGCTTTGAATATAAAAGACCTAGGTTTCAATACTGGACCTGCTCATTACAAATAAATAAGTTTGGATAATTTAACCTCTAAGCTTCACTTTCCTCATCTGTACAATGGAATAACAATCCTTATCTTGTAGGTGCTCTAGAAATGGCCACACTGGTTATGTAAATTACAATTTAGATACAGTGGCTAAAGGGGATGTGTACTCTAAAGATTTTTTGCCATGTGATTTTTTTGAAGTATAGTTGATTTACAATATTATATTAGTTTTAGGTAAACAACATAGTGATTCAATAGTTTTTAGATTATATGCCATTTAAAGTTATTGCAAAATAATGCCTATATATCCCTGTGCTGTACAGTGTATCTTTGATGGTACTGTGCTGTTTGGAGGTCAATCAGACATTTCTTTACATGTGAATAATTCAGTGCAAAACAGGTTCTGATTTTTTTGCAGAATTAGCATGACACCATCATTATGGCACACTGGTACATTAGTTGAAAAGCATAAAATTGAAATGTTAAGTTTTTGTAACATAATTTTAATTATGAATCTCCATTGTAGCTTACACTTACCTATGAAAAATCAAAGGTGACTTGTCATACAGCATTTTCTTTAGTCCATTGTTAGCACAGACTAAACACAGTATCAAATATTTTATGGAGAGATAAATGAATACATAAGGATGTGGGTGGCAGAGTCTTAATGTAGGTACTGGATCCATCTGGTGAAATATTTCATCCAAACCTTCCTTGGAAGTCATTAAGCTCCATAGGGAGAGGGGCTTTCTAGCCAAAATGATTAATTAGTGTCCTGTGAAGCCTAAATCTGTTTTACTGTTTCTCTGGGCTCCCTCCCACAATTTTACTCCTGTTTTCTGATTGGTCGGTGGTTGCAGTTGCACTCAGTCTTACTTTAGGAGTTAAGTACTTATGTTCATGAGATAGGTATCTCAGATCAAAGCCTTAAATGCCTTAACAAGGAAGGTCCCTTCAATGAATCACAGCTCCTTGTCACTCTTTTCAGACAGGGTGATGTTTTAAATTGATCCTATAGCTTGGCATTGGAACGTAGGCTAGGAAATCAGGCAAAATAATATAAGCAAACTGTTAATTTCTAATTATATGTTTTCTTTTACAACTATTTTGATTATAAATATATGTTGAAGGCATTCAGGAGATTTTTTTCATTAAAAAAATTATTGAAAGTCTACTACATGTCAGATCCCAAGCTGGACTCTGAAAATGATACTGGTTTTATCCTTAAAGGTAGTAAAGATACAGACAAACACACACATAACATGATAAACAGTTTTGGATACCACAAGAGAGAAGCAGGTAAAGTGCTCTGTGAGTACATGGACAAATGGTGTACAACAAACAATGCCAAGCATGTAGTTAAGGCATTCAATAAAATTTCGTTCATTTCCTTTCCTTTCACTAGTTGGAAAGATTACTTTTTGTATATTATAGGTGTGTGATTGTGTATGTGAGTGTATATGCATACTTATGAAATGTATGAAATATGTTTCATACATACATACTGGATTTGGGTATTAGAAGATGGTGGGTAAAAGATATTCCAGATAAAGAGCATAGTGTATGTTAAGAAATTAGAGGCTGGAGATTGCATAAGGGAAAAATCTGCTTGTTTAGTTTCTTAGAACATAGGGTTTGTGATGAGGAATTGTGAAGAATAATGTTAGCAGGGAGCTTAAGGATTGCGATGGTGTTAAGGTGAGTGATCCCTGGATTACTTTACAATAGTGTCCATTCTGGCAGTATTTGTAAGTCGGCACATCTGAAAAAAACAAGCTCCCATGTGAATTAAGTGAGGGTTTATATATGAAACAAATACTATTTCTAATTTTTGTTTGCCCAAAATTCAGAGTATCATGACTGGTGAAAACCAAAGAAGAATTTAACAAGCTCGATGTCAGCATTACTGGACAATTACTTCTGAGACTTGAGCATTGTCCAACACATCAGCCAGGATAAGTTATGTTATGTGGGAATAATGAAGCCTGAATCTCTGTGGCTCATTCCACCATGGTTTCTTTCTCACACAGTGTATCCTGTCTTTTAAGAACTGGCATAACATTCCAGAATGCTTTGGTAGTCCAACTCTTCCCTATTTAAATATTCTCCTGTGGCTTGTAGGGCAGGGAAAAAGTAAGTGTGTGTGCTCAGTTGTGTCTGACTGTTCACCACCCCAAAGACTGTAGTCCAGCAGACTCCTCTGTCCATGTCCTCCGGATTTTCCCGGCAAGAATACTGGAGTGGGTTGCCATTTCCTCCTCCAAGTAAGCTAGGCAATAAAGCACTCCAGCAAGTAACTGTTTTCCCGTGGCACATGTTACACGTGATTTCCACTTACACAATTTCACTGGCTATAGCAGGTCATTTGGTGCTGCCTATATTTTCTTCATGTTGTCTACTTCTGGAAAGTATAGATTTTATTTCATTTATGTTATGTTTCCCCAATGCCTGGCATTCAATAAATGGTTTTCATTTTATTTTTCTTTAAACTCTTTTATTAAACAAATACTTCATGAAGAATAGAGTATTAAAATAATACAAAGGTGAATGAAATGGAAAGTGAAAATGTACCTTCTCAGAATGTTTCAAGAATGAATGGATGAAAGATATATTTTAAGCTCGTTGTTGCTGCTGCTGCTAAGTCGCTTCAGTCGTGTCCAACTCTTTGCAACCCCATAGANTCTGTGAGTACATGGACAAATGGTGTACAACAAACAATGCCAAGCATGTAGTTAAGGCATTCAATAAAATTTCGTTCATTTCCTTTCCTTTCACTAGTTAGAAAGATTACTTTTTGTATATTATAGGTGTGTGATTGTGTATGTGAGTGTATATGCATACTTATGAAATGTATGAAATATGTTTCATACATACATACTGGATTTGGGTATTAGAAGATGGTGGGTAAAAGATATTCCAGATAAAGAGCATAGTGTATGTTAAGAAATTAGAGGCTGGAGATTGCGTAAGGGAAAAATCTGCTTGTTTAGTTTCTTAGAACATAGGATTTGTGATGAGGAATTGTGAAGAATAATGTTAGCAGGGAGCTTAAGGATTGCGATGGTGTTAAGGTGAGTGATCCCTGGATTACTTTACAATAGTGTCCATTCTGGCAGTATTTGTAAGTCGGCACATCTGAAAAAAACAAGCTCCCATGTGAATTAAGTGAGGGTTTATATATGAAACAAATACTATTTCTAATTTTTGTTTGCCCAAAATTCAGAGTATCATGACTGGTGAAAACCAAAGAAGAATTTAACAAGCTCGATGTCAGCATTACTGGACAATTACTTCTGAGACTTGAGCATTGTCCAACGCATCAGCCAGGATAAGTTATGTTATGCGGGAGTAATGAAGCCTGAATCTCTGTGGCTCATTCCACCATGGTTTCTTTCTCACACAGTGTATCCTGTCTTTTAAGAACTGGCATAACATTCCAGAATGCTTTGGTAGTCCAACTCTTCCCTATTTAAATATTCTCCCATGGCTTGTAGGGCAGGGAAAAAGTAAGTGTGTGTGCTCAGTTGTGTCTGACTGTTCACCACCCCAAAGACTGTAGTCCAGCAGGCTCCTCTGTCCATGGGATTTTCCCGGCAAGAATACTGGAGTGGGTTGCCATTTCCTCCTCCAAGTAAGCTAGGCAATAAAGCACTCCAGCAAGTAACTGTTTTCCCGTGGCACATGTTACATGTGATTTCCACTTACACAATTTCACTGGCTATAGCAGGTCATTTGGTGCTGCCTATATTTTCTTCATGTTGTCTACTTCTGGAAAGTATAGATTTTATTTCATTTATGTTATGTTTCCCCAATGCCTGGCATTCAATAAATGGTTTTCATTTTATTTTTCTTTAAACTCTTTTATTAAACAAATACTTCATGAAGAATAGAGTATTAAAATAATACAAAGGTGAATGAAATGGAAAGTGAAAATGTACCTTCTCAGAATGTTTCAAGAATGAATGGATGAAAGATATATTTTAAGCTCGTTGTTGCTGCTGCTGCTAAGTCGCTTCAGTCGTGTCCAACTCTTTGCAACCCCATAGATGGCAGCCCACCAGGCTCCACTGTCCCTGGGATTCTCCATGAAAGAACACTGGAGTGGGTTGCCATTTCCTTCTCCAATGAATGAAAGGCAAAAGTGAAAGGGAAGTTGCTCAGTCATGCCCAACTCATCCCGACCCCATGGACTGCAGCCCACCAGGCTCCTCTGTCCATGGGACTTTCCAGGCAAGAGTATTGGAGTGGGTTGCCATTGCCTTCTCCTTTTAAGCTCGTTAGTACAGCATATAATATCTCTTACTAGTTGAACCTAATTTATCTTTTCAGTCCATTTTCCAACATTTACCCACATGGATTATTTTCTGTTAAATACATTCCCAAATATTACAATACATTCTTCCACACCAATGAGTGTTTTCTTGTTGTTTTCCTTCTTTCTTTCTATTTTGATCAAATAAAAATAACAATTTACTATCTTAACCATTTTAAGTGTACAGCTTGCTGTTTATTTTATCTGGAATTTTCACTTGCTTTTCTACACTGGTTAAACTTCCTTTGTGAAGCTTTAAAAACTCTTCTTGACAGTCCTAACCTCCTCCATGCTCCTGTAACACCTTGTGTGGAATTGTCTTATCTGTCTCTTCTCTTAGCCTATGGGTTCCTCAAAGGCAGGGAGGGTCTGATACACCCCGAATACCCACTACCAATACAGGGACTGTGCAAAGAAAGTGCTTCATCAGCTATTCCAACACTCCCTTGTATCCTTGATATTTGTTTCTGTTTAATTCTTTCCATCAGCCTGGAATCAAGATTGTTGGGAAAATATCTCAAATATGCAGATGATACCACCCTAATGGCAGAAAGTGAAGAGGAACTAAGGAGCCTCTTGAAGAAGGTGAAAGAGCAGAGTGAATACGCTGGCTTAAAACTCAACATTCAAAAAACTAAGCTCATGACATCTGGTCCCATCACATCATGGCAAATAGATGGGGAAAAATGGAAACAGTTGACAGAATTTATTTTCTTGGGCTCTAAAATCACTGTGGACATTGATTAAAGCCATGAAATTAAAAGACGCTTGCTCCTTGGAAGAAAAACTATGACAACCCTAAACCTAAACAAACAGCATATTAAAAAAGCAGAGACATTACTTTCCCAACAACAGTCCATTTAGTTAAAGGTATAGTTTTTCCAGTAGTCATGTACAGATGTGGGAGTCAGGCCATAAAAAAGGCTGAGCACCGAAGAACTGATGCTTTCTAACGGTGGTGTTGGAGAAGACTACTGAGAGTCCCTTGGAGCAAGGAGAACAAGCCAGTTAGTCCTAAAGGAAATCAACCCTGAATATTCATTGGAAGGGCTGAAGCTAAAGGTTCAATACTTCGGCCACCTAATGCACAGAGCTGACTCATTGGAAAAGTCCTTGATGCTGGGAAAGATTGATGGCAGGAAAAGGGGGTGACAAAGGATGAGATGGTTGGATGGCATCATCGACTCAGTAGACATGAATTTGAGCAAACTCCGGGAGATAGTGAAAGACAGGGAAGCCTGGCATACTGCAGTCCATGGGGTTGTAAAAAGTCGGACATGACTGAGCGACTGAACAACAATAACAATCCTTCTCTGTACACATTCAATACTCACCTGTTCTCCTAAAGTCCTCACCTGATCCTCTGGACACAGTCTTAGCCCTCTCCTCTGCCTTGCCTTCAAACATCTTGAGAAAGAATTGCCCACACTTGCTGTTCCTACTTTCTCACTTTTCTTTCAGTTTTTGATATTCAAGTTTTGATAGACTTCTACTTGGTGTATACTTTCAGAACTTTACAGAAATGATCTACAAGATCTGGCAAATGATCTAAATCCCAAACCCAATTGCAGTGTTTCAGTTCTTCCTTTTAAATAACGCTTCTGATATATTTTAAAAAGTTGAATTAAAGTAATACTTGCTTGTGGTACAACTGTACCTCACCCTCTTCCTCACCCTTTCCCCCATTCCCATCTCAACTCCTTTTCCCCAAATAGGACTTACTTAAAATTTTTCAACAGTTTCATCTAGTGGTAGCTTCTGCATCTAAAACTATTAGGAGTAGACTGATATTTCTTGTGTAATTAAAAATATAATCAACTAAGTTTCTCCAGGACATAGGAATATGTTCCATTTTCCAATTTATCATATTTCTTTTGAAAATAGTTATACTTTTGCTTATTGTTCCATGCATAGCAGTCAATCCTTAACCTACTTTGTAATGTATTATCATTCTCTTAGTTTCCCTTCCACTTCCCAACTCCTGACATAGACGCTTTTCCTGTGGCACGCTGTGTGTAAAACACATATTTATATCTGTCTCCTTGTACACATGTGAGAATTCTCTCGATAGATATATTAATATATATAATTTCTAGGTTTTGTTTGTATGAACACCAGGTGGCACAGTGGTAAAGAACCTGCCAGCAATGCAGGAGACCCAGGTTTTATCCCTGGGTTGGTAAGATCCCCTGGAGAAGAAACTGGCAACCCACTCCAGGATTCTTGCCTGGAAAATTCCATGGACAGAGGAGCCTGGTGGGACAGTTTATGGAGTAACAAAGAGTCATACATGACTGAATGACAGAGCACACATGAATATTTTCAATTTTATTTAGTGGTTAAATTAGTTGTTGGACCACTAAATTTAAATGATTTTTATTTTAAATATTATTTAAATTAGTTGTTGGATCAGTTTTCACTTCCAACAGCAGAATAAGTATTTTCATTTTTTATCCTCACTATTACTAGTATTATCAGATCATTTTTTTTTTAAGCAGAAGGAAGGATTTGTTACTTGCAGCAAGTAAGTAAAACACCAGAGATCTTTCCCAAAGCAGTGTATTCCCAAACAGCAAAATTAAAGAAGTTTTAAGCTAAGGATAAACACATATTCATCTATCAGATTTTAAGTTTTGCCAAAACATGTGTGTAATAGAATCACATTGTCACAATTAATTTTCTATTACTCTCAAATTTGTGGACATACTTTGTCAAGTTTTTCTCCTTTCCCATTTTCTTTTACCCTGTATTTTTACATTAAAATTTTTTTACCATCATTTTTATGGTGGCTTGAGAAGTTGAAATTAACATGCACGTTAAATTTGTCATGTTGTTCACTTTTATTTCATTGCATTTCAATTTCATTGCATTGCAATGTCAGTTCTCAAGATGCACAGAAGTGTGTTACTAAGGACTACATACGTGTCCACAGTATACTCACATCTATTTCATCCTTGTATTGGACCTACTCTGATCCAAAAACGTTGAGATGTTCCCATGTTTGTGCTTTGCTCTGCTGTTTTCTCCTTTATAATTTCAAAGTGCTGGATTTCATATTTTTCTAAAATTTTTCAGATCAATATACTCATCAATCTTCAATTCTCCCTGAAATTTTGGGGGGTGGGGAAATCAAAAGCAGTAACTATCTCTACTTTCACAAAGATCACTCATCATTATGAATGACTTCCAAACGCACTGGTTTTTTCTTAGTTTCATCATTTCTGATCTCTTCACAGTATTTGACAGTGTTTACTATTTTATCCTTAAAATTCTCTCGTCTCTTGTCTTTTATATGACACAATAAACTTGGTCAAATTACATACTGATCCATTTATTTCTTAATGTGTCAAGTGTCTCCTGCATGTCAGGAGAGTATGTTGATTTAGATAAAGTAATAATATATTTTTTTGAATAGTCCGGTATCCTTTTGATTTGCTGATTTGTTAAATTGGATAGAGATGGAGCAAAACATTTTTTCTGAGCTGTACATACAATTTGTATGTAGATTTCAGGCTTAGTTTTCAAAGTAATTCCCTTAATTTTCAACATTTGATTAAATGCCAGGATTTAAGTTGATTAAGGTCCAGTTTGAGGAAAACATGCTGGCAAGTTATAAGACAAGAAGAAATAACATCCAAATGTAATATGCTGAGTTGGTAAAAAAAATCCAGAACAAATAAACAAAGAGAAACTTAAAAGTTTATATGAAATCTGGAATAAACAGAGAGAAACTTAAGGTTTATGTGAAATCTGGAAATAACGAACACATATGAACTATTTGCAACTGTACCTAATATTTAGAGGACTTGACTGAGTTAAATAATAGCTCTACTGCCTACACTCAGCCTCAGTTTTAAATGATTTTGGGGAGTTTGATAGTGAGAATGGGGAATACTTGTGGAATAGAAAACTGATTATGGCAACTCACTCCATATTCTTGCCTGGAGAATCCCAGGGACAGAGGAGCCTGGTGGGCTACGGTCCACAGGGTCACAAAGAGGTGGACATGACTGAAGTGAATTAGCACGCACATGCACAAAGATACTTCCAGGCAGCATTCAAAACAGGGCAGAAGGATTTTTCCCTTTAGAGACACAAGTAGTCAGTTTCTCCAGGTGCCACTCTATGGATGTGTGAGGTTCACCAATGATATTATTAATACAAATAACAGCATTGTTGAGGGAAGTGAAATTGATAAACAGTATGAAACTGAGACATGAAAAATCTACTCCTTAAAGACAACCTAGAACAGCTGAAAACAGAGACTGAGTTGTGTTGTTGTGACAAAGTGGACTTGATTAGGACTGTGGACTTAAAACAGTGTGATTACAAAACAGGCAAAGTCAAGCAAAAAAGAAGTTTCACACGACACTTCCAAAAGCCTTCTGGAGGTCCAGGAGAACTTTCTAGTCTTCTCTTCCACTTCTACCTTTTTATGCTTCATTGCTCTGACCAGACTAGATAGTAAAACTTGTAGCTTTACTATTGCTGTAAAGTTCTGAAAAATTTAGATTCCCCTTTCTGTTAAATTTATTACCATATTAATGTTTATACATCTTTAGAATTGTGGAAAATTGTAGTTTCTGCCTTTGTTATTCTTCTGGGTGATAATTTGTCTTTGTTTGCTAACTCTTCCTCTTGAATTTCAAGAATTAGTTACTTATTCATTATTATCATTGACATTTCTTGGGCTTTCATTTGTTTCTCTACCACTGACTGTTTCCTCAATTTCATTATTATCAAACAGCCCTTCTGTGATAGACTGCTGTTCCCCATCTTCATATTGATTAATTTCATTTTCACATGCATCATTCTGATTTCCAACATCTTCAGAGCCGTCTTCAGAAGATGAGTCATTTGCAAAGACAGATTTTCATTAGTGGAGCCATCCTCGGAGTCAGAATGTGATGGTCTGTTCGCAAGAATATTTGTTTGCTCCTCTGTGTCTTTCATTATCTCTTGGAAGGGATGTGCCTGATGTAGTTGCTTAGTCATTATCCAAGTAATTAAAATCAAATGTACTTATTTTGTAGATTAAACAAGAACATTCTTTATTATGATTGTTTGCAATTGAAGCTTCAGGGACATTTTAGGCTAGATATTACATTAAATATTATTTTCCATTTAAATTAAAACATTTAATCAGAAATTCTGAAAAGCAAGATATGTAAGCTAATGCTTTGTATGTGAAAATCACGAAGATGCAGTTCTTCATGTAATATTCTTTTGTGAAGTTAATACACAACAAAGTTTAAGAGGTTATCAACACCGATTATGGATTCTAGTCACTAACATAGTTAGTGTTGTGTGTGTCTAAGTTTCCAAATAGTTTATAAACTGTTTAGAACTGGGTTCCTTTAGAATTTTTAATGATTTTTTTCCCCTTTCCCCTGCAAGTAAGGACATTGTTACAAGTAAGGACATTTTGGATAATTAACTGATTACAATTTCTATGTAAAAGTGTGCAATCTGATAATTAAGTTAGCGTTGGAAAGAAAGAAGAGAAATTATCTTGTGTACCCCAAAGCTATGAAGTCTATGTGATCAAAGTGTGTGTCTGTTTCTCATGTTAGATGATCGAGGGGTTTGCTGACTGGGAGCTCTGGGGTCATATAAAAATGTAGTTTGAGAGTGAGGAAAGTTTAAGGGTCTGGAGGAGAAAGCCTAGGGAACCTGCACTCCATGGATAGCCTATGCAGGGGCTTGTCCTCATTGAAAGTGGGCTGGCAAATATCATAGCTGAAGAAGTTAAGAGCCAGAAGAAGGAAGAGTGTGGATTTTTCACATAGAGGTCTTGAGTCAGTGAACCCCATTGGCTGGGCTATAAGGATTCTGGCTTCTTGAGTTAAACCAGGATGAAAGTGAAAAGAAAGTGAAAGTGAAGTCACTCAGTTGTTTCCGACTCTTTGCGACCCCCATGGACTGTAGCCTACCAGGCTCCTCCATCCATGTGATTTTCCAGGCAAGAGTACTGGAGTGGGGTGCCATTGCCTTCTCCAGGGGATCTTCCCTACCCAGGGATCGAACCCGGGTCTTCTGCATTGTAGGCAAATGCTTTTACTGTCTGAGCCACGATAAAAGAGCACAAACAGGGAGCTAAGAAAGTGTGAGACTTCACTAGAATCAGCATAGAAAGCAAACACTGCAGAAATATAATTACCTCTCTCACGTGGCAAGGTTAGGCCAAGAGCCCTTCGGGTCTGCTAGCTACACAGAAGGAAGGTAGAGTTGTTTCAGAGGAACTGCTGAAAGGTACCACTGTGAGGAATTGTAGTCTTGGGACAACTCAGAGCAAGGCAGCAACAGGCCTAGTGAGGAGAAGAGGGTGCTGTGATTCTCCACTTTCAGCCCCAGGAATATCAGAAGCCACATTGCCCTAGAAGCTGTGAGGAAGGAAGTTTCAGTTAGCCTTTGAAAAATCTTTAGTAGAGAGGGATACTGTAGATACATGAGGAATTAGCCCATCAGTGGTGTATCCAATTGGGTGTCTTAGTCAGTTAGAATACTGGAACAAGAAAGCCATGGACTGGATGACTTAAACAACAAATAATTTATTTTCCATAGGCCTGAAGGCTGGAAATTTGAGATCAGGGAGCCAGAATGATCAACTTCAAGTGAGGGCTCTCTTCCTGGCTTGCAAGCAACCACTTCTTGCTCTGTTCACACATGACAGAGAGAGAGAAAAGGAGTAAGCTTTCTCTGTCTCTTCTTAAAAAGGTGGTAGTCCCATCATGAGAGCCCATCTCCAAATACCATCACGTTGTGGATTAGAGTTTCTCCATATGAATGTTGAGGGGACACACACATTTGGTCCATAGCATTAAGTGATGCAGGCTTTCCCAGTGGCTCAGTGGTAAAGAATTTGCTTGCAATGCAAGAGACACAGGAGATGCGGGTTTGATCTCTGGGTTAGGAAGAGCCCCTAGAGATGGGCATGGCAACCTACTCCAGTATTCTTGCTGAGAAAATTCCACGGATAGAGGAGTCTGGTGGGCTACAGTCCATATGGTCGCAAAGTGTCAGGCACGACTAAAGCAAATGAGCACACTCATGCACTAGGTGATGCTGTCCTTTGGAAGGTGTAGTTTAATGAGTTTTTGTAGCTGAAGGGAAAACAAAGGTACTCTCTTTTTTGTCCTGAGGCAGATAGATGCTCAGTGGACCCTATTTCTAGGGCCTGACTTGACCATACTACCTCTGAAAGGTTGGACCTGGTCCCCATACTGTAGTGGTGGGGGATGGATTCAGACACTGGCCAGATCTAGTGCTGACTCAAGTAACAAAAACCCATGTCAAATTGAGAAAAAGGTGATTTGGAGACCCTGTTGGATATTTTTGCCTCCTTCCTGACTTACCTGTTAAATTTGGGTCTACTCAGAAGAACAATTTATAATTTCTTTTGATTTTTTTAACTAATTAATTTTTTCAGTTAATTTCTTTTTGTAATATTTATTAGCTTTATCCCTTCAGTCCTTCTGTGCATGTGTGTGTGTACACAACATAAAGTATATTTTAACTCACAGTTGAAAGTGCAAATTTTTAGTGGAACTATTCTATCTAGGGTTTTGTCATAAGATTTTAAGAGAATCTCTTCAACCTACAGCTCTATTGTGTGTACTATACAGCTCAGGTCATGTAGAATGAGTTCCTTATTCTAATAAAAGATAAAAACAAGACAAATATATTTAGTTGTTACTGACATTGAGTATGATATTTTCCCTCTTCTTTAAGCAAGTTAAATTTATTAAAAGAATAATTTATGAGTGATCACTGTAGGAGAAATGAATTGCCTTACTGTGATTCTATTATTAATAAGAAAAATGAAGTTGACAAAACAAAAGATTGTATCTGAGGTCTGCATAGAAACTACAAAACCCAGACATCTACTTAAAATAAACAACCAGCTGATAGGTTCTAAATGATCATAATTTGAGCATATAGAAAGGAAAATGCAAGGCACGTTATAAAAATGAAAATCATTTTTACATGATTAGACGCTGCTACAAATATCATTTTCTTATCCCATTCTCAATCATCTTACTTTTTGATAAAATTTAGAACATTCATCATGGTAAAATACTACCTCCTGATTTTTAAAAGTCATACAGAACCAATAGTGAAGTACTGGCTTAATCATCCATCCCTCCTCACCATCTATTTAAGGCTGTGTTCTTTGTTTCAAGGTCCTGTTGAAATAAAACAGAATGAAATTAGTGACCTTCATACCGACTTCCCTAACCAGCTTCTGGCAACCGACCCAGCCATCAGTCTGTCAATAGCTTGTGCAGTTTCAGATTTCATTCGCAAAAAGAAAACACTCAGTTCCTTGTCATAAACATCGTATTTCAACTGTTTCTTTTAAAAAAGCTAATTACATTTACACATGTTATATACTAATACAGACTTATTTTGTTGGTAAGCTTTCCGCAGAAGTGGAGCTTAATTGGAAATATTTTATATGAGGCATATGGAGAAAGCTACATTAGTGAAGCAAAATATTTATAATTCTTCCCTGTTTGGTTTAGATTTGTCAATCTTTTCCCTTCTTTACATAAAACAACATCTTGCGTACAAACTGTTTAAAAGTTGGAACGGTGGCATTCCAAATGGAGTAGGACACAGGGAACTATAGTTAAATTGAGGAAGGAAAATGTAGATAAAGGCGAAAAATGCTGTCATCTAAGATTTGGATGTCTGGGAAGAGCTTCAAGGTCTTAAAAGATGAAGAATTGCTAGTTCCTGTGAATAAAAACAGAGAAGGGCACACAGTTCAATCTTTATCTTTTAATCTTTGTCCTAAATTTAAATTAGTTTGTTTAATAGCTTATTTCATCTTTTTTTTTTTCCATCTTGATGTTCCTATCTTTTCACTAAGAACTTAGAAAAAAAATCCCATCTTTCTGTTTTTTCCTTGCTTCATGTATTTATTTTTCTGCCTGTCTTCAAGAGTGGCACATGGAAAATTTTGTCCTTTTTAAAGATACCCTCAGTTGTTTCTGTAGAATATTGCAGAAATTCTTGACATTCTGCCCCACAGAAGTCTTCTGCAGAATCATAAGCTATTTAGTTTCAGCTGTACCAGCAAATAATGCCCCCTTTTCGGTAGTGGATTTTCTATTAGTGAATTCCTCCGGGTGTGACACATTTCCTCCGAGTCAGATTTCCTGAAGTCACAAACATTTTACTATTTCCTTTATTCTTTCATGACTTTGCATTTCAACTCCTGTAATATTTATGATCCCTGGATCCTAGATGTTTCCTCCCTGTGACCTTAAAATTACTTCCCATCCAGGCTAAAATTCTTGTGTTTGGTCCAGAATGGCCTCACTTGGCTATAGTTCTGTGCCTTTGAAGATCCGTTACATCAGGGGTTAAAATTTTAGTCTTAAGGAAAAAAATCTATCTCCAGGATTATTTATAATATTTTATATTTTTAATGCAATACTTGAGGGGATTGTTGAGCCTTTTTAGATTTGATGTAAAGGAAACATTGTGTTTGGTACAACATGATAGGAGGAACAACTCAACATGTTTTTCAAAAAGCAGTTTCTAGTGTGTCTTTGAGGGAATTTCTTCTGTATTTCAGACAAGCTAACGTAGTTACTGTTTTGAGAGGCAGGCTGAAGATAGGTAGAGATGGCTTATATCTATTTTCTAGACTTCTATAGTCTGTTGTGTACATTGGTCTTAATTTCTTCCCCAATCTTCTCTCGATGTTGGAACAATCTGTCATTTAAAACACACTACCCCTAGAAAGCATTGTCTCATAATATTTTAAATATTTTCTCTTGAAGTTGATACTTTCAAAAATATTTTTTCCATATACTAATCCACCTATTATTCCCTTGAGGCAAGAGCAGACTCCTTAGTCTATCTAGAAATATCCTCCTGGGACTCTTTTCCACCTAAAACGAACAAGTCCAGAAAGCTATGAGACCAGAGATCTAGTTGAAGAGCAGTGCAGTGAGAAAGATCTTCTGCCCTTAGCGGGGTGAGATGCTAGCTTGAGCTTGGTGCATTAGGACAACTTGCTAAACATTATGGAGTCTCAGTTTATCCATCCGTCAAATGGGGGTAACAAAACGCATTGCAAGGATTAAATCCTTCTTTACTTTCTTGTCTCCAATCTCCTGGGATTAATATTCTTGGAGCATTAACAGAAAACAAACAACAAACAAAAAATGTCTTCTTCAGTTCTCACCTCCCACTTCTTTTTTCCTAATGGCTTGAACATCACTGAGCAAAAATGGAAACCAGAGTGTTTTCTGCCACATTTGTTTAGTCCAAGATGCTGCCTGGCTGGGTTGGTCTAAAGTAACTTGGAGTGACTTGAAATCTCATAGGCTGTCTGACAGTTGTGTAGAGCAAACTGAATTGGTCTAGGGAGCCCTGACCTACTTCTCAAATAAATCTCCACAGGATAAAGTTACATGGCACAGTTGAACAATCACATTCTATGGAGCCAGCAATATTTCGGTTCCCATTCTGGTTCTTCCAGCCAGGCTGTGGTGTCTTTGGGACAGTTTGCCTTGTCCTCCCCAAGTCTCCCTTTCCTTGTCTGCAAATGATGCTGACTGTATTTCCTGTTCAGATTGCCAGTTATATGGAATTGGCTGTATGTAATATCTGGAGTAGGTTGTCGGGGTGGGTGTGAGTTTTAACCTTAAATTTGCCACTCCCACCACCTCCCTAGGTGAATAGCACAGATTACTAAATAGATATGTCAAAATTAGACATTTTAGAAAGGAATTATCATTAAAAAAATATTTCCCCAAACATATCAGGAGTGTAGAGAAGTTAAGTGAAAGTCTAGGATATTATTTCACAAACTGTATTTTGGTGCCACTTTCAGAGACAGAGGAAAGAGTTGGAAGCAGGATACACTCTACCATTTGGTGATTTGTTTTGTTCTTTTGACATGTGAAGAATGCAGGGCTGAGACTTATTTGGGCTCCCTGGAAGGCAGAATGAAGGGCTGGGTAACAATTTCTCTCTCTTAAAAGTTTTTTTTCCAAGGTCTAAAAATAATCCAAATTTATAATAAATATTCCTGACTGTTACAGGCTACAGAGCATTCTGGGAGTTAAGTGAAGCGAGTCTCAGAGTTTCTGAAAACATGTTAAGACTGCAGTCAGACAGCAGATGGCAACTGACCTTTGAGGGGTTGCACACCAAATTGGGTTAAAACCCTATTCAGGGAGACAAAGTTTCAGATGTGTGTTTTACAAAAGAAACCGGAAGCTTTTCTATCATTTAGAATGTTTGTTGTGCTTAACTTGCTTTCCCCTTTTGAGTCAGAAGGGTGCAGTTCCAGGTTAATTTGCAGCTTCTTTAATTGTATGGGGGAGGTTTTGTCTCATAAGTTTCCATGAAATAATGAGCAGATAAGAAAGCCCTAACGGTGGAATCTGCATAGGAGTCCATGGCACATTTATCTGCATACAAAGGCTCTTTTCATTTCTAAGGAGTAATAGAGACAAATAAAAATTTTAAAAAAATACACTGGATTGAATGACAAAGGAAATAGTGGTGCCCCCTGAAGGTTTGTGCTGGACCGCCCCGGCCTGAAGGCTGTGACAGGCCTTGCTAAATGGCAGGCGGCGGCTGTACTTCGGCTGTCAGAGTTTCAGCAATTGTCACTGTCAAAATGTAGCACATTCATTATTCAGGTACAAAACTATAATTAAGAACATTGGCCAAGAAAGGGGGAGGGGAATTGGACGGTTCAGGGAGTTGGAAGTAGGATAAAGAGCAGTTCTCCTCTAGGTCACTAGTTCAAACTTGGCCCATCCTGGTAATGACTGACAGTCATTAATACATGATGGCTGTCTGATGGCCTCTATGAGTAGGTGCCCATATCAGAAAAGTCACCATTGTAATTGGCATTAATTGGCACTTCTGTTGGCAGCGTCAGCCGAGAGGCTGAAGATTGAATGGGCTATAGCGAGTGAATTATCCTCTCATCCAGAGAAGTGGGCCTCCCAGGGCCGAGATGAAGCACCGTCGCAGGGCATTGTGGGAAAGCTACTGCGGTCCCGGCTCCGCCGGCTCTGCAAACAGAGGGCAGCCCTGTGTAGTGCGCTCCCTTTGGCACCTGCCTTGATGAGCACTGAATCTACTTAAAAATCCATCCTTACCAAAATGAAACAATGGGCTTCGGAAAAGCAAAGGGGCCCAAGGGTGAGATAATGAGAAGTACCTCTGGGCAGCGTCCTCCCCTGGCTTATTTCTTGTGAAAGCCGTTGGTCAGAGAGGTGAGCAGCCTCGGATGTGATCTGCAGCCATGACTTGATTGTAACTTGGGCTTAAAAATAATATACTCTGTTTGGAAATGAAAAAGCTAAAGGCTGTCTTAACGGCCTGCAGTAAAACATTGTTGAACAAGCCACCATGTTGACTTTTTATAGTTGAAAATTAAAGGTCCACTGTAATCATTTTTTGCTCTTCATTGATTTAAGGACCTAGTCTAATAATAATTTAGACTCAACTTTTCATCTCTGCGTAGATTCATGATTTGTAAGCTCTTTCTGGCAACTGTCTCTGTAATACCAATGAAATGTCTTTTTATTCATCTTACTTTTTGGCTCAACTCCCTCATAATTAGCTTTTAGGTCAAAGGAACAAGTATTAAGACTAAATTTCTGTGGATATCAACTCCTAAAGGACATTTCACAGCAGTAGTACCAGTCACTATTTCTTTCGGATTTTTCATTTATCTTATATTTATGCTGAGGTAAAGTATTTGTGTTTCCTAAAAGAATTAAACATCAGAAAGAAGTTTATTTGTATTTTAAATGGTTATTGTTTTCAGGTTTCACCAAGGCAGATTGCTAAAAGTACAGTTAACAAAAAGCAAAACAGAAAAATGTTTAAAGAATAGAAAAGTGTAATGGTTTCATTTAAAATTATTATTTATTTAAGTTAGAAGAAAAGGTATTCCTGTGGTCTTATCTGCAAAATAAGAGCACTTTTTCGTAAATAGGAAAAGTTGTGTTTTATAATATTTATATTTTTTATTCAAATAATTTTGTTCAGTTTCCTTTTTTGACGTGATTTGGACTTGCACCTTAAACTAAACATCTCATTTCCTTGTTATTATTATTATTTTTTCCTTAAAATTTCTGCTTCCAAACCTTGTAATTTTCTGGGGTTTTAGCATTGTAAAGTAAATGTGAAAGTTTAACTATAGGTGGCGCTCTTGCATACAGCTTGTTTTTAGAAACCTCCCTCTGCATAGAATGAGTTTGGCAGGCAAGTTTAATGGAAGCTGCTTAATAGTATACATTATATATCATAAATTCTACTTAATGATTCTGCCCAGATAAAGAGCCATGAGCCCATTCTTCAATGATTGATATGCTTGTTTCATCCAAATTACCACCATTTGGTATATTATGACTTTTATTAGCAATCCAAGAATTTTAACAAGTAGATCATGGCTCACCCACATTAAAGTGTGAGAGAAATTTGGATCTTTCAATTCTCTCCTCAGCTGAAGAGATGTCACCCTTTATGCTTCCCATGTTCAAAATAAAATTTTCAAGATATGATTAAAGGAAGGTGGACAGTATACTAAAAAGGCCAATTCACTGTCTTGGTTGAAAGCTGATGAATGAATGACTCTCACACCAACTCAAGTAAAGGGATGTTTACAAGTCAAAATTGTACCCAATGATTTGACAAAATTCGTTATGCTAAGAAAATTACCCATGATACATATTATCATTAATTTCGGGTGAAGGAAAAATACCATGGAGATTTTAATTTTTGAGAAAGAGACTAGATTAAGAAAGATGATGAACTGCATGTGTACTTGAGAGAGGTGGGAGGAGAATGAAAGAAAAAAGAGGAGATTAGAGAACAGAGAGAGGAGGAAGACTTTTTCCCAAGGAGCAAGCTGGTAGGCTGTTTCTAGGATGACAGAGTCTTTCCTCTGGTGGGTATTAAAGCTCTTCTCAGGAGGGAACTCCAGGCATGCTGGTGTTCTTCCCAGAGGGTCTTCATAATTTGGTTCACATCTAGTTTCAAGGGATGGTATTTTGCTAATTGGTTAAATCTGTCTTGTGGCGTGTGTGTGTGTGTGTGTGTGCGCGCACGCGTGCCCACTCACATCCAACTCTTTGCAACCTCATGGACTGTAACCCGCCAGGCTCCTCTGTCCATGGAATTTTCCAAGTAAGAATACTGGAGTGCGTTGCCATTAATTACTCCAGGGGATCTTCCTGACCCAGGGTTTGAACCTGTGTCTCTTGCATTGGCAGGCAAATTTTTTTTACCACTGAACCACCTATTCTGCTTACCAAGTATCTCAAAGAAAATGTTGAAGAAAATTCTTTGCTTCCATTCTGTAAATCTCTTCATGCTATTTTGAAAAATTGGGGGATAATGAATTGCCTCTGATCCAAGTTATATATCACCTTAGTGCACTAAATGAACAAAAACCTCTTTCTGTTTGACGTTTCATATTCAGAGAGCGCTTCTTGATTTTTTTTTCCCCCAGCCTTTACATAACAAGTTAAAAATAACCTTCCTTGATGATTTAGTGGCATGAACTGAGATTAGAACTTCAAAGACATTTGCACACAAGATGCACTTATTGTTCNTGACGTTTCATATTCAGAGAGCGCTTCTTGATTTTTTTTTCCCCCAGCCTTTACATAACAAGTTAAAAATAACCTTCCTTGATGATTTAGTGGCATGAACTGAGATTAGAACTTCAAAGACATTTGCACACAAGATGCACTTATTGTTCTTGTGGTCCCTTTAAATGTTCTAAAATGTCATGTTAAAAATGTCATTGCCATTTATTTACTTCTTCTTGTTCTATATTTGTTTGTATGGAATGCAAAATCTCCACTTTTAAGACCTTCACATTTCCCCTTAAAATAACAATTCACATTTACAAGAAATCAAACTTTCTCTGTACAGAGGGGAAGGTCATAGTTCACCAATCATAATTCTGTACTTTTCAAACACAAAATTAGCAGTTTGATGCTAAATATAGAGCATACAAGAAAATGTTTATTTTAATAGTGAGTGGGATATATCTAACACAGCAAAATTTCTGAGGTAGTTTTCTTTTTTAATGGGTGAGTAGACTAACTTTGCATTGTTCCCTCTCCCCCCAACAGCCCAGTTTAAAGATCAAAAGAAATGATGGGGAGTTTCCAAAAAATAAGTCTTTTCAGTATCTACCTCTTTCCGTTAATGTCAATACTTTAGCAATGATGCTGTTCACACCAGCAGTTTGGTACAATGGGCCCCAAGTTAGCTAGGAAAGTTTATCAGCANAGTAGGACCTCGTTGTTTATCCATTTTATATATACCAGTTTACATTTGCTAATCACAAACTTTTAATCCATCCCTCTTCAACCTCTCCTCCTTGACACCACAAGTCTCTTCTCTATGTGGGTGAGTCTGTTTCTGTTTTGTAGATAAGTTTATTTGTGTCATATTTTAGATTCCACATATAAGTGCTGTCATAAGGTACTTTTTTTCTCTTTCTGACTTACTTCACTTAGCGTGATAATCTCTAGTTGTGTCCCGAAGAAGTTATTTTTCTGCTTTGAGCTTGTTGAACTATGATGATGGAGACAGAAATAGAGAGTCCAATAGGAGTTCAAGCTGGGAAAACGTCCTGTGCTTCATCAGTATTGCTATAGTAGCTGCTTTGAGCATTGAAGAATTCTCAGCGTATCAGATACACAGAGAGTCAAATAAAGCCATTAAATGCTGCTGGGAAATTTTCTGCATGGATCTTTCTCTGCACTTTTTGCAGGCAGAGGCACTCCCTGCTTGTGTTCTGAACTATCTTTCCAGGCATGTTTATATAGTGAACAGCCTTAGAAGACAGAGATAGAGTCTCCCGCTGGTGCAAAGGGCAGGCATGTTTACTGTCCGTTACAATAAATAATTCAGGAAACCCAGGTTCAGGGTTTCTCTCCTCTAAGGCAATCTCCTACACGTTCAGGTATCACCTGACCCTCTTTGCATCGTCCTGTGGGAACTAGGGCTTGGGAAACCTAAGTAAAAATATTGATACTCTAGCTACTGCAATTAACTTCCATTTTTTCTGAGCTAATAGTATTGTCTCTCCTGCCAGCACCTGTGAGACTATGGCAGGCCAACTTGGTAGCTTGCGAATAGGGTGATATCTTAGACCCTTTATAGTTCTTGAGAGATACATCTTAATATTGAAAGATCTTTGACTATTCCTTGGATGATATTTTCTTTTCATTGATGTGAATAATTGAATTTAGCTATCACTTCTATAACATATTCTTATTGATTATAGAATTTATTCTTTGAAAAATTTCTAAACAAATTCAATAATTTCTTCCTCAGTCTACCTTCTTCCTTTGCCTACATACATTCTTTAACACCCTCTTACTTCAGCACATTCACATTTTGGTATTTATATCCAAGAAGAAAAAATATGCATAGGGCTGTGTCAGTGAGAACTGAGAAAAACACCTGGAAGATTGTATGGGCGACAATTTGGAAATCATTGTTTGAAACGATTACATCTCTGCAAGGTGATCAAACTCCGTTTCCCCTCCACCATGAGCACAGAATATTTTATTCATCAGAGACCTTCCATTTAGTTTAGTAACAAAGTGGTTTAACAGATTACTTGATTAGTATTAGGACACCTAACTTTTAGTCTTTACTTGGTCAAGAGCGCTGTGTCAGCAAAATGTCTCATTGTCTCTTTTATGAAAAAATGGGGATAATAAACCTTGCCACCTGCCTGCCTCACAGCAATATTGAGAATACTAATGAGAGTCTCTTGAGAGATCTTGAAACCTGCAGAAGGAGTATGCTATATAAATACGCAGCACCAAATCATATCATTTTAGATAGCTCAGAGAAAGCACGTGGGCTAATCCCCTCTTTCTTCGGTGGAAGAATCCAAGGTCCAGAAAGGTGAACTGCCTGGTCTACGGTCATAGACATGGTTAGTGTGTAACAAAGAACAGGAAGCTCAGCCACCCAGTTTTCGGTTTTTAAAAGAGTTCCTTACTGGTAGGAGAAAAAGATGAATAATCCCAGGGAGTTCCAGATATACAGTGATGTTATTGCCTTAGTGACTTCATATAAGGTGGGTTGCTCCCCAGAGGCAAGTCAATTTGGTAATTGCAGTTCATCAAGGATTTTACTTGCATCAGATTGATATTTGGTTTTTGGCAGTTGTACCGATTCTACCTAAGTGAACGGTATTCTTGAAGATACCCATGGAAGAGCTGGTACCTCAGTTAGGTGTGAAAGGAGTTGATGAACTCCTGCAGGTGACTGTGGCTCAATATGAGGCATATACATGTGAATATGCCGTCCTTTCCAGACCCCCATATTTTCACTTTAGTAATTTACTTGGTGTGATTGGTTTCCTCCAACTGCTTTGAGTGTTTGCTAGTGTACACTTGCCAAGGAGCCTCAGCATCTTCCCTGGGCTGTGTGGTGCCAATGATAGCTGAGAGCTGTCACACAGCCAAGACTCACTGGAAACTGTTTACCCATACCCAGGTACAAACATGGAGGCCCAAACCTGCCTCGCTTATTATGTCGGTGCTCTAATTAGGTACTAATTAAATATTGTGGCTGGAAACTTCTTCTTTCTGTGGTATGGAAGCCTTGTTTAAAGCAAATGCTATTTGAACCAAAACAGAAAAATATGTTAAGTCATCAGGAATTTCCAGGTGCCTTACTGGTAGCTCAGCTGGTAAAGAATCTGCCTGCAATGCAGGAGACATCGGTTTGATCCCTGGATTAGGAAGATCCCCTGGAGAAGGGAACAGCTATTCACCCCAGTATTCTGGCCTGGAGAATTCCATGGGCTACAGTCCATGAGACTGCAGAGTCAGACATGACTGAGAGACTTTCACTTCACTTCACTTTACGCTCTTAAGTGATCTTTCATTCAATATGTAGTAACCCAGTTTTCAATAGTTTGTTCACATACCATTTGGAAATATGTCTTTATCCTGGGCTTGGTCAATTCAGTACACCAGAATTTTAATCTTCATTTTTTTCCATTTTTGCAATTAAATTTTAAACTAAAGGGAAGAATTTTTGAAAAAGATCATAGGGTTTGTGGAGACTGGCTGAAATTGGATCCTGAAAAATAGCACATGCATTTTACCCAATGTACAACATACACTAAAGGAAACACAGTGAATTTCTAATGTCAGTTTTTAGTCTGCAAAGAGCTGACATGGCAAGGGGATTAGTCTGTGTTCTGGTCCAGCCCAGCATCCCTTCAGAGAGCCCAATATGGCTCTTGCCTTAGACCATCCTCCCCCAAATCACCAAATCCTGTTCCACTTGCAGGATGTTCCCTCTAAATAGCATCTTTTGCAGTCCCTCTAAAAGTCCCAGCTGCCTGAGCTGTCAGTGACTGGGCTGTCACTGTGATGCTTCTGTGCTGTCTTTGCAACTTGAGTATCTTTGTTCTCTTCCTTGTGTTCTCCGTCTGCCATGACTAGCGATGCATTTGGTGTGAAAGGAACAGTTTAAATACACTTTGGTAAGAGCACCGATGGACCACCTCCCTTGTCTTTCCCCCACCCCTCCCTTGCATAGTGGCATGATGTGACCAGCAAAGCCCCATTTATCATTGTCAGGAACGTGTGGCTCAAAGCCATTATGTGTTTCTTTAATTCAGTTCCAATATCGGTAGATACAGATGTGCTGTTTATCTAATAAGACACATTGGCAATAGTCTCCTGCTTTTAAAGTATCCCTGCCTTAATTTGGACTAAATAACTTACTAATGATGATACTAACAATTCATACTTATTGAACACTTATAGTGTGCTAAGACATGGTTTTATTGTAACTTGTAATTTATATGTTTTATTATTATAACATGTAATCCTGAAAACATAGAGGATAGATATTCATCTGTCTACGTGACTGTTTCTTTCAGCAGCAAGAAGGGGACGACTACACAAAAAAATATTTAAAGCTAAAGTCTGATGATTCTGGGGCTTCCGTGGTGGTTCTGCTGTAAAGACTCTGCCTACAGTGCAGGAGACCCGGTTCCATCCCTAGGTTGAGAAGATGCCCTGGAGAAGGAAGTGGCTACTCACTCCATTATTCTTGCCTGGGAAATCCCATGGACATAGGAGCCTGGCAGGCTACAGTCTATGGGGTCACAAAAGAGTTGGACATGACTTAGTGACAAAACAATAACAAATGATGATTTCTATTGAGCATCCTACATTAGAGCAGAGGTGATCCGAGAAGTGTTTTGTGTTGTTATCTTGTGTCAATTGTGACAACTACAGATGGGTGCCGGTGTTTAAAGGAAGATTGTCTTGGATAGGAGAAAAGAAATCTTTCCAAATGTTTTGCAGAGGCTAAACAGATAACTTTTTAAAATGTCAGTAACAAATGTACAATTTATTGGCATGATCAAATGAAATTATGAGGGAATACTTTGTGATTGAATACGTTTATATTGTTGTGTAATTGTTAAAACTAAATTACGGTATCATTAGGCTATAGGTGGATACTTATTTAGAAGAACTGAGAGAATGGAGCAGTTTTATTTCTCAATATCAGATATATAGTTCATGTGGGGGTGAAGGATCCAGCTTGTATTAAGATTTCTAAGGCAAAATAGAACAACTGTTTAGGCAATGGTACTAAGTATAAGCCTTCCTTCAAATGAAAAACAAACAAACAAACAAACCATAAAAGTGATACTAGTTTGTAGTTTGACTTTTAACATTAGGTATGTTATTTCTTAAAAAAATCACACAGAAAATTAAAATTTTACATAACCTAAAAGATAAATATGTCTATTCCCTTTACCACTTCCATTTGTTGTGATATTTAAAAAATGTGTCCTGTATTAAAATTATAGCTCATCATAGTTTTCTTCTGATAGCTTATAAGTTTATTATAGGACTGACAAGGGTGTGCATGCTCAGTTGCTCAGTCGTGTCCGACTCTTTGTGATCCCATGGACTATAGCCCACCTACCAGGCTCTTCTGAAATTTTCTAGACAAGAATCCTGGAGTGGGTTACCATTTCCTACTATAGAGGATCTTCTCAACCTAGAGATTAAACCTGTGTCTCCTGCACTGGCAGGAAGATTCTTTTCCACTGAGCTACCTGGAAAGCCCAAGACTGGCAGGGGAATAAACTCCAAAATATATAAACAGCTCATACAGCTCAATTAAAAAAAAAACCAATCAAAAAGGGGATGGAAGATCTAAATAGACATTTCTCCAAAGAAGACATACAGATGGCCAAAAGGCATGTGAAAAGATATTCAACATTGCTAATTATTAGAGAAATGCAAATCAAAACTATAATGAGGTATTACCTTACACTAGTCAGAATGGCCATCATCAAAAAGTCTACAAGTAATAAATGCTGGAGAGAGTAGGGAGAAAAAGGAGTCTTCCTACACTGCTGGTGGGGTTGTAAATTGGTACAGGCACTATGTACCTGTACAGAGAACAGTATGGAGGTTGCTTTAAAAAGTAAAAATAGAGCTACCGTATGGTCCTGCAATTCCACTACTGGACATATATCTGGAGAGAAAATCATAATTTGAAAAGACACTAGCACCCCAATGTTCATGGCAGACTATTTACAATAGTTTAAGACATGGAAGCAAGCTAAATATTTATACACACACAATGGAATATTACTCAGCCAAATTTTTGATTTATCTGGAATTTAAGTGAGCAATGCAAAGGAATAGAGAAAAGAAATAGAATGGGAAAGATTAGAGATCTCTTCCAGAAAATCAGAGGTATCAAGGGAACATTTCATGTAAGGATGGGCACAATAAAGGACAGAAGTAGTTAGGACCAAAGAGAAGCAGAAGAGATTAAGAGGTGGCAAGAATACACAGAAGAACTATACAAAAAAAGTCTTAATGACCGATAACCATGATGGTTGGTCACTTACCTAGAGCAAGACATCCTGGAGAGTGAAGTCAAATAGGCCTTAGAAAGCATTCCTACAAACAATATTAGTGGAGGGGATGGAATTCTAGTTGAGCTATTTAAAATCTTAAGAGACAATGCTGTTAAAGTGCTGCACTCAATATGCCAGCAAATTTGGAAAACTCAACAGTGCCCACATTTCTGGAAAAGGTCAGTTCTCATTCCAATCCCAAAGAAGGGAAATGCCAAAGAATGTTCAAAGTACTGCACAATTGTGCTCATTTCACATGCTAGCAAGGTTATGCTCAAAATTCTTCAAGTGAGGCTTCAGCAGTACATGAACCAAGCACTTCCAGGTGTACAAGCTGGGTTTAGAAAAGGCAGAGGAACCACAAAATCAAATTGTCAACATTCATTGGACTGTAGAAAAGCAAGGAAATTCCAGAAAAACATATACTTTTGCTTCATTGACTACCCTAAAGCTTTTGACTGTGTGGATCACAACAAACTTTGGAAAATTCTTAAAGAAATGGGAATACCGGATCACCTTACCTGCCTCCTGAGAAGCCTGTATGCAGGACAAGAAGCAGCAATTAGAAACAGACATAGAACAACGAACTAGTTCTAAATTGGGAAGGGAGTACGTTAAGGCTGTATATTCTAACCCTGATTATTTTAATTATTTACAGAGTACGTCATGTGAAATGCCAAGCTGGATGAATAATAAGCTGGAATCAAGATTTCAGGGAGAAACATCAACAATCTCAATTTTTCAGATGATACCACTCTAATGGTGGAAAGCAGAGGAGCTACAGAACTTTTTGATGAGGATGAAAGAGGAGAGTGAAAAAACTGGCTTAAAACTTAACATTCAGAAAACGAAGATCATGGCATCTGGTCGCATCACTTCATGGCAAATAGAAGGGGGGAAAGTGGAAACAGTGACACATTTTATTTTGGGGGGCTCCAAAGTCACTGCTGATGGTGACTGCAGCCATGAAATTGAAAGACGCTTGCCCCTTGGAAGAAAAGCTATGACAAACGTAGACAGTGTATTAAAAAGCAGAGACATTACTTTGCCAACAAAGGTCTGTATAGTCAAAGCCGTATTTTTTTCTAGTAATCATGTATGCATGTAAGAGTTGAACCATAAAAAGTCTGAGTGCCGAAGAATTAATGCTTTCAGATTATAAGGTTGGAGAAGACTCCAGAGAGTCCCTTGGACTGCAAGGAAATCAAACCTGTCAATTAAAGGAAATCAATCCTGAATATTCATTGAAGGACTAATGCTGAAGCTGAAGCTCCAGTACGTTGGTTACCTAATGTGAAGAGCTGACTCATTGGAAAAAACCCTGATGCTGGAAAAGACTGAAGGCAGGAGAAGGGGGCAACAGAGGACGAGATGATTAGATAGTATCACTGACTCAATGGACATGAAATTGAGCAAACTCTGGGAGACAGTGAAGGACAAGGAGGCCTGGCCTGCTGCAGTCCATTAGGTTTACAGAGAGTCACATAACTTACTGACTGAATAACAACAGAAAGACTGAGGTCATTATCTAACTTTATTATTATTATTTTTTACAACTAATGACAATTTGCCCTAGTTGTGTTTATTGAATAGTTCAGATTTGATTTGAAATGGCATTTTTATCATATGACTAATCACTATGTACTTCCAGAAATGTGTATTCTGTTTCACTGATCTCATTACATATTCTTGTACCACATTGTTTTAATCATGATAGCTGTATAATGCATTCTCATATCTTTTACTGCACTTTTCTCCTCTCTCTCCTTCTCAGCCTTCTCCTTCCTTTTAAATTGTCCTAAATTTTTTTAATGTTCTTACATACTTAATATTAAGATAATCATTCTGAATAAAGAAAATCTGAGATTTGAGAGAGAGTTGCATTAAATTTATGCAGTCATTTAGGGAGAACTAGTCTTGTTACAACATTGAATCTTCATATTTAAGACAAGTTTTATCTTTTCATTTATTCAAGTCTTGTCTCTGTCCCTGAGTACAATTTTATAGTTTTCTTATTATAGGACTTATATATTTCTTTATCTATATATTTTGGGGAATAAAAAACATTTTAAATGTATACTATTTTAATATATAACTTGTTAGATGTTTAAATTACTTGTGAATGGGATCTCATTTTTTACAAATATTCTTTTTTATTTTTATTTTTACTCTATTTTTTCTTTACAATACTGTATTGGTTTTGCCATACATTGACATAAATTTGGCTTGAAGGGTTATCAGAGGGAAAAGATAGTCATATTTCACAAAATGATTGCAAAAGAATGTTTAAGTTTTCATCAATGATAGACCAATTTTGCTGATATGTACTAATGAATACAATATGGCAATGAAAATGATGACATGGATCCACATTTACTGAGATAGAAAAGATGATCATAGCATATTGTTGAGTGAAAAACATTAAGAATACCATTTGGCATGATATAATTATTGAAACATCATATGTACATAATTTATATGTACAGAAATGTTTGGAGAGAGGTCTAACATGATTATTTTCCAAAGTATTAACTAGAAAGAGATTATTTCTGCATGGCAGTTTTGGGGATGATTTTTATCTTCTTTTGTACATTTTTTTTCAATAGGATTTATCGTATTTTCCAAAATAGTGATGCAGTATAACATCAACAGAAAACATTAGACATTGTATAAGGATTAAAAACACAAAAAATTACAGTTTAGCATCATGTTTTCCTTGTAAAAACATTCTTATGTATTTGATACAATGTTTATGAGTAGCCTTGAAAGTAGCTTATAATTTTATTTGGTCTACTAAAATCTATTCAGCCTGCAAAATTGTTGGTAATTCGGTTTACTTAAGCTGTACCAATCACACTGGCAGTGACATCCTCACGTCTGAAGGACAGGATGACTTGTACTGGATTTCTTTGCTGTGCCATCATAAGTCCATCCTTGAGTTATTAATAGCACTCTGCTTCTCTCCAGCTGAAAATGAACACATCTAATACTGTACTGGTTATTTTAAAAATTCCATGTGAAGCTTTAAAGGTGTTAGCCTTTAAATAAAAGAATTAAGCTATGATGGCATTTTTTTTCTACTTCCAAAATAAAAGAAGTAAGTGATAATGGCAAATTATTTTTTTTCTACTTCCATAGTAGTTTGGAATTTTATAATTTGAGTCATATCCCTGACAAGTAAAAGAAGGAAATAAGTTGAACTAAGCCTCATGCCACATATCTAACATAATTTCTATAGTTTATAATCATTTTGTGAATTGATAGGAGAGTTAGTTATAAAACTGCTAAATTTCCTTATTGACAGTGTGATCATCATTATTCTTATAACCACTAGAACACTGGTTATTACATTCTTATAATGTGTCAAAACATGTTTTATGTGCATAATCCTACTATTCTCTATATGGATAATCTTACTACCAACTATTTCTGAAGTAAGGATTGCTATGAGACCATAGAGATGGGGATTGTGAGCCTCAGAGACCAAGGAACCTGTAGTTCATCACATGGGTTCAGGAGAAGTTGGTATTTGCCCAAGGCTAAACCACCTATGAATTTCAAACTTCAAGAAAATGTATACCTGTGGTGGATTCATGTCGATGTATGACAAAGCCAATAGAGTATTGTAAAGTCAAATTAAAAAAATAANCCCTGGTAACTATAAACTGGTTCTCTAAGTCTGTGAGTCTGTTTCAATTTTTAAATAAGTTCATTTGTATCATTTTTTGGTTCTGCATATAAGCAATATGATATTTCTTTCTCTGTTTGACTTATTTCACTTAGTATGACAGTCTCTAGGTTCATCCACGTTTCCACAAATGGCTTTATTTCATTCTTTTCAATGGCTGAGTAGCATTACATTGTATATATGTACCACATCTTCCATCTTCCTTATCCATTGCTCTGTTGATGGAAATTTAGCTTGCATCCATGTCATAGTTACTGTAGATAATGCTGCAATGAACAAATATTGGAGTGCATGTATCTTTTCAGGGCATGTTGTTATCCAGCTATATGCCTAGGAGTGGCATTGTTTGGTCATAAGGCTGTATTTTTAGTTTTTTAAGGAAGCTTCACACTGTTCTCCATAGTAGCTGTACCAGTTCGCATTCCCACCAACAGTGTAGCTGGGTTCCCTTCTCTCCACACCCTCTCAAGTTTCATTGTTTGCATAATTTTTAATGATGGCCATTCTGACTGTTATGAGGTGATTCAGTTCAGTTCAGTCAGTCATGTCCGACTCTTTGTGACCCCATGGACTGCAGCACAACAGGCTTCCCTGTCCTTCACCAACTCCCAGAGCTTGTTCGAACTCATGTCCACTGAGTCGGTGATGCCATCCAACCATCTCATCCTCTGTCATCCCCTTCTCTTCCTGCCTTCAGTCTTTCCCAGCATCAGTCTTTTCCAATGAATCAGTTCTTCATATCAGGTGGCCAAAGTATTGGAGCTTCAGCTTGAGGTGATATCTCATTATAATTTTGATTTACCCTCACAGTCCATTAGAAGAAACTTCCTTCGGAGTTTAATTTCAACTGAAATATTTACTAGTTTATATCATATTTACATTAAGAGATTTCAATTTTTTTGTAGAAAAAGACAAAATTAATAAATTAATCAATGAAATATACTACAAAAGTGGTTTGCATCACTGGCTTTTTAGTCAGCTATATCTGAGTTTAAATCCCAGTTCCAAAAATAACAATATTACCTTGGGCAAATAGCCTTTTAATCCTGTTTATTTATCTATAATATTTATCCACAGGATTGTTTTGAGGACTAAATAGATGGCTTTAGTACAACTCAATAGGAACAAAATATATAATTACTATCACAGTTATAAACTTATAAATATAAAATTTAAAAATTGCATTAAAAATCTAAGAGTCATTCTATATCTACAGAAGTTGGAGAAGGGAAAAGCCACCCACTCCAGTATTCTGGCCTGGAGAATTCCATGGACCNTATATAATTACTATCACAGTTATAAACTTATAAATATAAAATTTAAAAATTGCATTAAAAATCTAAGAGTCATTCTATATCTACAGAAGTTGGAGAAGGGAAAAGCCACCCACTCCAGTATTCTGGCCTGGAGAATTCCATGGACTGTATAGTCCATGGGGTCGCAAAGAGTCAGACACAACTAAGCGACTTTCACATATCCATAGAAGAGGTTCAGAAATAAAGATGTCATATTTTTCATTTAAACAGCAGTTAGGACAAGGGCATATAGCTCCTCCTCTCTGTAAGTGAGGCAGAAGAATGTGATTCTGGGAGATCCCAAAGACAGAAGTAATGACATGTATTAATCCAATTACCACTTTAACTGGGGAGCACCTCTATAGACAATAAATATAGTTTGTGAAGCATTGCTACTATACTAATTGGCTCTCCGTCCATCAGTCATGGCTACATATTTTCCTAGGCCCTTGGGCCAGAAATGGACTTGGAAATTTGTTTCCATTTTGTTACACATGTCTTGCTTGGGGAAAATTCACTAGCATATGAGAAGTTGGCCTCGATCTCTTCTGGAAATGCACTGGCTTATATATGCAGATTGAGAGTACATTCTTAGAAACATAGACACTCAGAATATGAAATAAAAACTAATTATTTACAGATAAGCTTTGAAAACAGTTTATTAAAAAATAATCAAAATATTAGGTTGGCCAAAAAGTTTGCTCAGGTTTTCCCATACGATGTTATAGAAAAACCCAAATAAACGTTTTGGCCAACCCAGTGTAATAAACTACACATTTTCGAGGTTACACTTTGATACATTTTGACATGTGTAAATACTCATGAAACCACTCCTACAGTTTAAAGGTACTCATTACTACAAAAGTTTCTTTGTGCCTTGTTCTAATTCTTCTCTCCTGCTTCTCCCTCCTATTTCTCCATCTCAGGAAACCATTGATTTACTTTCAGACATTATAATTTAGTAATAGAAGACTTTAAGCTTCTATTCTTTGTGTCATTTTTCTTTTATTCAGTATAATTTTGAAATTCATCCAAGTCAGGTACCAGTGGTTAATTTTCTATTAATGATGAGTGGTATTCCATTGCACGGATATACCACTTATTTATCCGATAACTTGCTGATGGATATTTTCATGCTTTGAGTTTTGGACTATTACAAATAAATCTATTATGAATATTCATGTATAAATCTTTGATAGATTTGTTCTCCCATGTCTCTTTGATAAGTACCCTGGACAATGCCTGACTCATATGGTAGGTGTATGTTTGTTTACTTGAAACTGCCAAGCTGTTTACTAAAGTATTTTTACTATTCTATCACCAGTTCTAGTTGATTCACATCATCACCAACATTTGGTAGGATCAGTCTTTTAAATTTTATATTCTAATATGTATAATATTATCACCTTGCAATTTTAATTTACATTTCCCTAATGAATAATAATGTTGAGCATTTATTACTGTGTTCACTTGCTATCTATATATCCTATTTGGTGAAAGGGATGTTAAAATATTTTGCCCATTTTTAAAATTTGACTTGTTTACTTATTACTGAGGTTTGAGATTAATTTTCCATATACTCTAGACATAAATGTTTTACCAAATATATATGATTGTTGATATTTTCTCCCATTTTGTCTTCTCTCTTTCATCTCTTAAGAGTCTCCAGAGAGCAAATATTTTTTAATATTAACAAAGCTCAATTTATAATTTTTTTTTCTTTTATGAATTGTGCTTTTGATAAGTTAAAAACTTTATAAAATCAAGATAATAAAAATTTTTATTCCCTTTTTTGAAATATAATCTAAATATAATAAATGCACATATTCATTCCTAATAATTTTTATAGCATTTTTATGTATCATCTCTTACATTTAGATCTGTGGTCCATTTTGTATCAATTTTTATGTGATGTGAGGAAAAGAACAAAGTTTAGTTTTTTACATATAGTTATGCAGTAGTTCCAGGATCATTTGTTCATAAAACTCTCCTCTCTCCACTTAAATGTCTTTGCATCTTTATAAAAAATCAATTGACAATATGTGTGTGAGTCAGTATCTGGATTATCTTCTGACTCACTGATTTATTTGTGCATATTAATGTCACTACCACACTGCATTCACTGTATTAAATGCTGTTGCATTGTAACAAGTCTTGAAATCAAGTAGTAACTCCTCCAAACTTTTTTTTCAAATATGTTTTGTCTATAGTTAGCATTATGTATTTCTACACAGATTTTATAGTTATCTTGTTAACATCTAAAAAACATTCTGCTGAGGTTTTGATTGCAACTGAGTTTCATCTATAGATTAATGTAGCAAGAATTGACTTCTTAACAATTGAGTTATCCATGAAGATAATGTTGCTCTTCATTTCTTCTTCTTCAATTTTTGCAGTATTTTATAGTTTTCATTATATACCTCTTTTTCAGACTTATTCCTAAACCTGCTGTATTTTTAATGCTTTTTGAAATGAAATACTTTAAATTTGCATTTCGAAGTTTTGTTAACATACAGAAACAAAACTGCCTTTTATATTGATAATGTATTCTTCAACTTTCACTAAGTTTATTTATTAGTTCTAATATTTTCTGAAGATTCCAGCAGATATTCTACAGAGTTGATCATGGTATTTTTCAAATAAGACAGTGTAACCATATGTTCTCAAATCTGGATGCCTTTTATTTATTTTTCTTACCTTTTTGCATAGGCTAGAATCTCTATTACAATGTCGAAAGGAAGTGGTGGTAGTAGACGTCTGTGCCTTGTTCCTGGTCATAGTGGGGAAGGGCATTTAGTCTTTGCAATTAAGTATGACAGTAAATTAGGTTTTATTTTGATGTCCTTTGTCTGTTTGAGAAAGTTCTGTGACTCCACTTTTACAGTCTGTTCCACTTTATCACTCTCTAAGTGGTTCTACCTGCTAAGGCATATTTGTTTCCCTTTGATGGCACCAAATTCTTAAAGTATACAGGACATTACCTAGAATATATAGAAATTTTCTGTGGCTCCATTGTAGGGAAATGAGTGGAGGCAGAATAATGTTGACACTGTATCCTAGAGTTACAAAATCCCAGTTCCAAAGGAGATTAAATCTTTTGTTCTTTTCTGCCTCCTCATATTTTGATCACATCCTCAACATCTCCCTGAAACTCATCCTCACTAGCCTGACCCCTCAAAAATATACATATCCAGTCAATCACTGACAGGTTCTAGTATTTTACTTACTGTATCTCTCTCACTCAGATGCCTCTGCTTCCCTCCATTCTTTTCCCACATGTCTTACTCCAGCTGCTTCAGCCTCCTTACTCCAGCTGCCATCATCTCCTACCTGGACTGTGCAATAGGAACCTTCCTGGTCTCCCTACTTTTTGCCTTTTTCACTTCAACCTTCCATTCTCCAAAATCAATAACTTTTAAGAAAAGGAAACGTGATCTCATCACACCCCTGCTTAAAACTTTTCTACTGACTTCTCCTTAGAATAAAGCCCAACATCTTCACTGTTGTTATAAACATACTACCCAGTCAGATGTCAGCCTCAGTGTAGAATTATTGCTTTTCCTAATACTGTCTACCTTGAGAACCAGAGATCAAATTGCTAACATCCATAGGATCACAGAAAAAGCAAGAGAATTTCAGAAAAACATCTATTTCTGCTTTAGTGACTACACCAAAGTCATTTGTGTGTATCACAACAAACTGTAGAAGATTCTTGAAGAGATGGGAATACCAGACCACCTGACCTGCCTCTTGAGAAATCTGTATGCAGGTCAGGAAGNGTGGCACACAGCCTGAATCTCAGTGAAGGGCGACCACAGCACACAGCCCAGAAATCTGTGAGGGTGACCGCAGCACAGAGCCTGGAACTCGTCACTAGCAGACTGTGGAACACAGCCCGGAATTTGGCACAGGGCAACTGTGGCACACAGCCCGAACCTCAGTGAAGGGTGACCGCAGCATACAGCCCGAACCTCAGTGAAGGGCGAGTGCGGCACACATCCCGGACCTCTATGCAGGGTGACCCTGACACACAGCAGAGACCTCAACCGATGGCGACTGCGGCACACACCGCAGACCTCTGTGCAGAGTGACCGTGGCACAGAGCCCGGAAGTCGTTGCTAGCCGACCGCAGAACACAGTCCAGTCCTTGGCACAGGGCGACCGCAGCACACAGCCTGGACCTCAGCGCAGGGCACCAGTGGCACACAGCCTGGACCTCAGCGCAGGGCGACCACGGCACACAGCCTGGACCTCGGTGCAGGGAGACTGCGGCACACAGCCCAAACCTCACTGAAGGGCGATAGCGGCACACAGCCCGGAACTAGTCACTAGCCGACTGAGGAACACAGCCCGGAATTCGGCACAGGGTGATCGCGGCAAACAGCCCAAACCTAAGTGAAGTGCGACCACGGTACACATCCCAGACCTCGAAGCAAGGCGACCCTAGCACACAGAACGGACATCAGCAGATGGCGACTGCTGCACACACCCCGGACCTCGTCACAGTGCGACCACAGCACAGAGCCCGGAACGCGTTACTAGCCCACCGCGGCACACAGTCCAGACTTCGGCACAGGGCGACTGTGGCACACAGTCCGGACCTCAGTGCAGAGCGACCGCGGCATAGAGCTGGAACTCGTCACAATCCTAGGGCTGAACACAGCCAGGACCTCAGCGCTGTGCAACTGTGGCACACATCTCCAATTTCGGCGCAGGACGACCGCAGCACACAGCTTGGAACTCGTCTCTCGCCCACCACACAACCTAGCTGGAAATCTCTGCAGGGCGAATGGGGCATAAATCCTGGAACTCATCGGAGCCAACTGCGGAATACAGCCCAGACCTCGGCCCAGGGCAACTGTGGCACAAAAGGCGGACCTCGGCACAGGGTGACCGCGGCACACCCCAGACCTTGGCATAGGCCGACCTTGGCACATAGCCCGAAACTCAGTGAAGGGTGACCGCCAAACACAGCCTGAACCTCGGCGCAGGGCGACCGCATCACACAGGTCGGACCTCAGTACAGGGCGACCACGATACAGAGCCCGGACCTCGGCACAGGGCAACCTTGGCACACAGCCTGGACCTCTGTAGAAGGCTACCATGGCAAAGAGCCCCAACCTCGGCGCAGGGCAACTGCGGCTCACAGCCCAGATATCAGTGCAGGGCAACCATGGCACACATCCCGGACCAATGCAGAAGGCTACCACGGCACTCAGCCAGGATCTTGGCACAGGGCAACAGTGGCACACAGCAGGGACCTCGGCAGATGGCGACCACAGTACAGCCCGGACCTCGGAGGAGAGCGAACACGGCACAGAGCCCGGACCTCGGTGCAGGGCGACCCTGAAACACAGCATGGAACGCAGCAGATGTCGATTGCGGCACACAGCCCGGACCTCGGAGGAGAGCGAACGTGACACAGAGCCCGGAACGCATCCCCAGCTGATCGCGGAACACAGCCCGGGCCACGGCACAGGGCAAATGCGGCACACAGCCTGGACATCGGCGCAAGGCGACTGTGGCACACAGCCCAAAATTCAGTGAAGGGTGACCACAGCCCGGAAATCTGTGAAGGGCGACCATGGCATAGATCCCGGATCTCATCNACGCATCCCCAGCTGATCGCAGAACACAGCCCGGGCCACGGCACAGGGCAAATGCGGCACACAGCCTGGACATCGGCGCAAGGCGACTGTGGCACACAGCCCAAAATTCAGTGAAGGGTGACCACAGCCCGGAAATCTGTGAAGGGCGACCATGGCATAGATCCCGGATCTCATCACTAGCCGACCGTGGAACACATCCCAGACCTCGATGAAGGGCGACCGCGGCACACAGCCCGGACCTCGGCACTGGGCGACAGTGGCACTCAGCCCGGAATGCGATGCAAGGCGACCGAGGCACACAACTCAGAACTCGGCACGTGTTAATGCAGCACACAGCCCGGAACTCAGTGCACATTGCCCGTGCACACAGGCCAGACCTTGGTGGAGGGCGACCGTGGCACATAGCCTGGACCTCAGCATAGGGCAACTGTGGCACACAGCCCGGACTTCTGTGCAGGATGACCGCGTCACACAGCACGGACATCTGCAGNCGGAACTCAGTGCACATTGCCCGTGCACACAGGCCAGACCTTGGTGGAGGGCGACCGTGGCACATAGCCTGGACCTCAGCATAGGGCAACTGTGGCACACAGCCCGGACTTCTGTGCAGGATGACCGCGTCACACAGCACGGACATCTGCAGAAGGCTACCACTGCACACAGTCCGGATCTCGGCACAGGGTGACAGTGGCACACAGCATGGACCTCGGCACAGAGCGACCATGGTAGGGACCCCGGAACTCGTTGCAAACCAAGGGCGGAACACGCCCCAACCTCGGCCCAGGGTGACCCTGGCACACAGCACAGACTTCGGCAGATGGCAATCCCGGCACACAGCTTGGACCTCGGCGCAGGTCGACTGCAGCACACAGCCAGGACCTAGGCGCAGGGC
>SJYV01022790.1:266726-280398 GCA_006410875.1 Neotragus pygmaeus
TTTTAATTTCATGGCTGCAGTCACCATCTGCAGTGATTTTGGAGCCCAGAAAAATAAAGTCAGCCACTGTTTCAATTGTTTCCCATCAGTTTGGCATGGAGTGATTTGACTGGATGCCATGATCTTAGTTTTCTGAATGTCGAGTTTTAACCAACTTTTTCACTCTCTTTCACTTTCAAGAGGCTCTTTAGTTCTTCTTTGCTTTTTGCCATAAGGGTGGTGTATCCGTGTATCTGAGGTTATTGATATTTCTCCCAGCAATCTTGATTCCAGCTTGTGCTTCATCCAGCCTGACATTTTGCATGATGTACTTTGCATATAAATTAAATAAGAGGGTGACAATATACAGCCTTGTCATACTCCTTTCACAATTTGGAACCAGTCTGTTGTTTCATGTCCAGTTCTAACTGTTGCTTCTTGATCTGCATGCAGATTTCCCAGGAAACAGGCAAGATGGTCTGGTATTCCCATCTCTTTAAGAATTTTCCACAGTTTGTTGAGATCCACAAAGTCAAAGGCTTTGGCATAGTCAATAAAGCAGAAGTAGATGTTTTGCTGGAACTCTCTTGCTTTTTCGATGATCCAGTGGATGTTGGCAATTTGATCTCAGATTCCTCTGCCTTTTCTAAATCCAGCTTGAACATCTGGAAGTTCATAGTTCATGTACTGTTGAAGCCTCACTTTGAGAATTTTGAGCATTACTAGGGATGATTGATATTTGGTCTCTGTTTCAGAGTGCTCATTTAAAATGCTGAATTATGTGCAAACTACATTTTACATAGAAATGTATCTCAAATAGTTTCCATTTGTGTTCTCTTCCATTAGAGGTCGTTTCTATGTAAAACCATCAAAATTGCCTTTATAGGTCATGTCCATTTGACGACCTGTAAACCCCTCAGTTCAGACGGTAAAGTGTCTGCCTGTAATGCGGGAGACCTGGGTTCGACCCCTGGGTTGGGAAGATCCCCTGGAGAAGGAAATGGCAACCCACTCCAGTATTCTTGCCTGGAGAATCCCATGGACGGAGGAGCCTGGGGGGCTACAGTACACGGGATTGCAAAGAGTTGGACACGACTGAGCGACTTCACTCACTCACTTGCTAGCATGTGAGATGACAACAATTGTGTGGTAGTTTGAACATTCTTTGGCATTGCCTTTCTTTGGGATTGGAATGAGAACTAACCTTTTCCAGGCATGTTGCCACTGTTGAGTTTTCCAAATTTGCTGGCAAATTGAGTGCAGCACTTCAACAGCATTGTCTCTTAGGATTTTAAATAGCTCAACTAGAATTCCATCCCCTCCACTAATATTGTTTGTAGTAATGCTTTCTAAGGCCCTTTTAACTTCACTCTCCAGGATGTCTTGCACCAGATAAGTGGCCACACCATCATGGTTATCTGGGTCATTAAGACTGTTTTTGTGTATGTATTCTTGCCACGTCTTCTTAATCTCTTCTGCTTCTCTTTGGTCCTTACTGTTTATGTCCTTTATTGAGCCCATCCTTGCATGAAATGTTCCCTTGATATCTCTGATTTTCTTGAAGAGATCTCTAGTCTTTCCCATTGTATTGTTTTCCTCTATTTCTTTGCATTGGTTGCTGAGGAAGGCCATCTTATTTCTCTGTGCTGTTCTTTGGAACTCTGCATTCAAATGGGTATATCTTTCCTTTCCTCCTTTGCCTTTAGCATCTCTTCTTTTCTCAGCTATTTGTAAGGCCTCCTCAGACAATCATTTTGCCTTTTTGCATTTCTGTTTCTTGGGGATGGTCTTGATTACTGCCTCCTATACAATGTCACAAACCTCCATCCATAGTTCTTCAGGCACTCTATCAGATCTAATCCCTTGAATCTATTTGTCACTTACACTGTATAATCATAAGGGATTTGATTTAGGTCATACCTGAGTGGTGTAGTGGTTCTCCCAACTTTCTTCAATTTAAATCTGAATTTGGCAATAAGTATTCCATGATCTGGGCCACAGTCAGCTCCTGGTATCATTTTTGTTGACTCTATAGAGCTTCTCCCAGAGAAGGCAGTGGCACCCCACTCCGGTACTCTTGCCTGGAAAATCCCATGGATGGAGGGACTTGGTGGGCAGCAGTCCATGGGGTTGCTAAGAGTTGGACATGACTGAGCGACTTCACTTTCATTTTTCACTTTCATGCATTGGAGAAGGAAATGGCAACCCACTCCAGTGTTTTTGCCTGGAGAATCCCAGGAATGGAGGAGCCTGGTGGGCTGCCGTCTATGGGGTTGCACAGAGTTGGACGCGATTGAAGCAACTTAGCAGCAGCAGCATAGAGCTTCTCCATCTTTGGCTGCAAAGAATATAATCAGTCTGATTTCAGTATTGACCATCTGGTAATGTCCATGTGTAAAGTTGTCTCTTGTGTTGTTGGAAGAGGGTGTTCGCTATGACCAGTGCATTCACTTGGCAAGACTCAGCCTTTGCCCTGCTTCATTTTGTACTTCAAGGCCAATTTTGCCCGTTACTCCAGGTAGCTCTTGACTTCTTACTTTTGCATTCCAGTCCCCTATAATGAAGAGGTTGTCTTTTCCAGGTGTTAGTTCTAGAAGGTCTTGTATGTCTTCATGGAACCATTCAACTTCAGCTTCGTTAGCATTACTGGTTGGGGCATATACTTGGATTACTGTGATATTGAATGGTTTGCCTTGGAAACGAACATAGATCATTCTGTCATTTTTGAGATTGCTCCCAAGTACTGCATTTCAGACACCTTTGTTGACTATGAGGTCTATCCCATTTCTTCTGGGGATTCTTGCCCACAGTAGTAGATATAATAGTCATCTGAGTTAAATATACTTTACAAGTATAAATTTAATTCTGCTAATAACTCAGTAAGGCAGGTACATTATCATCCCCACTGAACAAATGAGAAAACGGAGGCATCCTGAAGTTGAGCAACAGAGCCAGTCACATATCTAGCAAGTGATAGGGTTGGTGTGCCAGTCACTGGGCAAGTGTTTGCCCTTATTCAGTCTGCCATATTGCCTCAAACAAGAATCCAGGGCTGTTGGTTTCCACTCATTTTTCCTTTTACCATATTGGCCAATTATTTTAATTTGTGTTTAGAAAAAGAGTTCTCTGGACTCTGTCACTGAAAAATAACTAGTTTTATACATTTTAGAAAAAGGAACTTCAGCAATACTGTTAAAAATTAACCATAGTAGAATGGTATTCTGAAGCAGTGTTTATGGTTATATGTGACTTTCTTAGGGCTTCCCTGGTGGCTCAGCAGTAAAGAATCCTCCCACAATGCAGGAGATGCAGGAGATGCAGGTTCAATCCCTGGGTCAGGAAGATCCTCTGGAGGAGGGCATGGCAACCCACTCAGGTATTCTTGCCTGGAGAATCCCATGGACAGAGGAGCCTGGCTGGCTACAGTCCATGGGGTCCCAAAGAGTCAGACACGACTGAAGCGACAAAGCATGCATGCAGAACTTTCTTATTGATGATAGCTTTTTCACCAATACCTGCTGATCTTACATTATGCTAATTTATACCCAATGTTGACACTTGCCAGACTGTCTTTGCAAGCATAAATATTAGACATACCAAAATTTGATTCTGGCTTATCCTTTGCTTTGAATAAAGAGATCTAAAAATCAATCTGTACAAGCTGCGTTTCATTTTCTATGAATAGAGGTCAAGTATATCAGGGCAAGGGTAGTATTAAAGGTAATCTATGATGTCAAAATAAACATATTAGGTAAGCAGTTTTTAAAATTTTGACTTTAGTAGGATACACAAACTTTGAATGTTTTATTTTCCACTATCTTGCAACAGACCTTTGTGAAATAAGCATTACTTCTTCCTGGGTTATATACATATGCGTTTAACTCATTTTTTGGTTAATGGAGCATTAGGGAAAAGAGCTTATAGTTTCAACATCTCTGAGTCCACTTACTAGTGATATGACTTTGAGCAAGTGGCTTTATTTTCTACAAACTTTAGTTTCCTCACGTGTACAACAGAAATCTTATTCCTAAATCATGGATTTATGAGGATTGAATAAGATGATACATTTAATCTGTTTTGTTAATAGAAAATGCAATTTATTTTTAAAGTGTCATCAAATGATGTTAATTCTACTGACTGATTTAGCACCCAGTGGTAAGGCAGGGTACAACAATGGGTCACATGCTTGATTATGATTTATTTGATTGGATTTTAATCTGAGCTCTACTAATATACTCACTGTGAGAGCCAGGAAAAACGTCTGGGACTCAGACTCTTATACAATCCAAGGGCTGGACTAGGAAAGCTTTCAGGTCCTTCCAGGTAAGAGTTTATGTCTGGAATGTTCTGAAGCACATGCAGTCTAGTGATCTGAACACAAGGTTAGGAGCTAAAATGTTCATATTTGACACTGATTATGTATAAGGATGAAAATCACATAACTTTGTAAGCACCTAGTTTCCACTCTTTAAAAATGAGAATTGATGTAACTATGCAAAGACTGTCATTCAAATACAGACATTCTCAATCTTTTTTAAAAGCAACAGAATCCTTTTACAATTACAGTTATTGGGGAAACCCCAATATGTAAAAAATTTTGTCAAATACATAAAATACATAAAAATGCAAATTCTTTCCTAAAATAAAGACCTAGCAGTTGAACTCATTGTCTTTCTCTCTAAACCCACTCTTCTTTACTCCTTATTACCCACCTGGTTAAGACAGTACCTGTGAATTATCTTGGACTTTTGTTCATACTTCCTCTGATATACCGTTGGTCACCAAGAAAATTTTACCTTCTGTATAATTCTTGAATCCTTTTTTTCCTTGTCCACCTTCACTGTCACTCTGCTCCTTCAACCCTCTTGCTTGGCTTATTATGATAAACATCACGTTACTATTGCTATTGCTAAGTCACTTCAGTTGTGTCCAACTCTGTACGACCCTGTAGACAGCAGCCCACCAGACTCCCCCATCCCTGGGACTCTCCAGGCAAGAACACTGGAGTGGGTTGCCATTTCCTTCTCCAGTGCATGAAAGCAAAAGGTGAAAGTGAAGTCACTTAGTCAAGTCCGACTTAGTGACCCCATGGACCGCAGCCTACCAGGCTCCTCCATCCATAAGATTTTCCAGGCAAGAGTACTGGAGTGGGGTGCCATTGTGTTGGTCCTCCTCTAATCCATTATACTGCTGCCAAGTTGTCTTTTTGATATGCAAACTTGAATGTACCCATTTCTCCTCCCATTTACCTGCCACAAGGACCTCTAGAGCACTTTGATAAAATATGAGGTCTCTGGTGAAAATTTTTGAAGAAAGAATAGTCATCTGCATTCACTCTTGGGCTTTCCAGGTAGCTCAGCTGGTAAAGAATACGCCTCCAATTCAGGAGAACCCCATTCGATTCCTGGTCAGGAAGATCTATTGGCTGGAGAAGAAATAAGCTTGGTTTTCATGGTGTTTTAAAGTGGGAAGAAACACCAGAATGCCCCCCTGGGTCAAACATCTGTCACTGAATCAATCCAATTTATAACCTCCCCTTCTTCAGATAAAGTCTATTCTGTCAGCATTCTCTTTCCTCTTTTGAAAATGCAGTCTAAGTTTATAGGAGTTTTTTTTTGTTTGTTTTTTGCCAACCATATATTAAGTTGTAGTCTATTGAACTCATGTAATTACTGTAAACCTATAACAGCTTTACAAAAATACATTTAGTATTTGCCAGGGCAAACCCTTACGCAGTTTTCATTCTAAAAATGTTCTTGATTATCAGACACATTACTCTTCCAGAAGAACTTTAGATTCATTTTGTCAAAAAGTTCTATTGAAGTTTTCAGTGGAAAAACTCTTAACTTTGTAGATTAAGAAAGAACTGACATTTAAGCAGTATTAAATCATCTTAATAACTTCTATACTTTTCTATTTTATTTGTTTAAAAACATCTTGTACTTTTTCATGTAAATTTGCTTATTTTGTGTTTAATTTATTCCTAGATATTCTATATATTTTGGTGCGATTGTGAGTGGGATTTAAAAACTACATATTTCTAATTGAATATTGCTGATATCTAGAAATAAACTATCTTTAGTGTATTTCTTAATCTTACCATTTGTATAAAATGTACATGGATCCTTTATTTTATATCAAAGCCTGGTTAACTATAAAAAATTCCCCTCCTCTTCAATTATAACTGTTGGAAAGTAAAGTCAATTTTATTTTTAGAATTTCTTCACTCTTAGTTTACTTTCCCAGTTAGAGTCTATGCCTGTATGATTCATATATTTTACCTGCATTTCTGAATGTACAACTTAGCCCTCATATTTTTTTATTCCTTTTTGAGTGTAAGTTACTCAGAGGATATGGTTAGTGCTTCTTCCATAGAGCAAAAGTGCCAAATACCATGATTGTAACTATAACAATGAATTTGATCTTTTCCTTTCAATGTTTATCAGACTCCCCATGGATGTGACTTATACAACATATCTAGGCTTTTAAAAGTTTCTGTTGGCGATTCCTTTAACAATTCTTTGCCTTCATCATAAAGGGACTTGATCTCACATAAAGTGAGCTGAACTTTATCATTTGTGTATATCCAGCTAAATCACTTCTATAAATAGCACAGTCTGTTATTCATCATTGTTAGGAAACAAGCTATTTGGTTAAGTAAATTTTCTCAGCACATTATCTGTTCAACGGTCAGAACTTAAAACTTATTTCAGATTTACATCTTTCCAAAACACATGCAACACTATATATGATATTTACTTCCCAACCTTGGTAGCTACATTCTTTAAAAACACAGTCCTGGAGAAATTCAGCCATTAAATGTAAAAGATGATGAGAGCTAACGATGTTTAAGTAAAGCTATTCAGGCTTTTCTAATATTTCTACACTAGAATTGTGTGTTTAAACAGTGAGTGAATATGTTCACTAAACTAGTAGAGAACAATTAAATTAAGAGAATATCAATGATGTTTTAGAAATGTTAAGTAACAATGGTAATTTGTACTAATTTTTACTTACTATCCGTTTGTTAGTGGAATATTGTCTTTCAGTCAATGAGAAGCTTAAATAGCAATTTAGTTTTACTTTGTTGCAAATAATAAGTTTTGTAGGAGGTACTTATTTTTCATAACTTGTTATGTGTTGTGTTCCTCTCAAATTCATATGTTGAATTTCTAACCTCCAGTATATCAGAAAGGGTCTTTACAGAGGTAACCAAGTTAAAAGGAGGTCATTAGTGTGTGCCCTAATATAGTATGACTAGTGTCCTTATAAAAAATAGAAATGTAGAGACATACACACACATAAACACACACAAACACACAGAAGATGTTATTTGATCCTTAAGGCAGAGATGTGGGTAATGCATCTATAGCCAATAAATGCCAGAGACTGCCAGCTGAGGAGAAAGGCAGGAACATATTCTCCTTTATAGATCTCAGATGGAATCAATCCTGCTGACAGCTGCATCTCAGACTTCCAGAACTGTGAAATAATAAATTTCTGGTCTTTAAGCCATTCAGTTTGTGGTACTTTGGTTTGGCAGCCTTAGGGGACCAATGCAGTGGTCTTCCATCAACAGTTAATGTCTTGATGATTTAATGAAGAGGATTACTGATTACAACTCTGTAGGTCCCATCTTCCATATCTCACCATGGTTTCAGAGACTTAGATGAAAAGGGCATAGGATATTTGTAGGTATGTATATGCCCACTCCTCATATAGCCAAGATCCATCCATCCTCCCATTGATTCATCCACACATCTATCATTTATACATCTATCCAATGTTTACTGAGTGTTTACATGTGCCAGGCTATGTGCTTCCCTGGTGGCTCAGACGGTAAAGTGTCCGCCTGCAATGCGGGAGACCCAGGTTCGATCCCTGGGTCGGGAAGATCCCTGGAGAAGGAAATGGCAACCCACTCCAGTGCTTTTGCCTGGAAAATTCTATGGACAGAGGAGCCTGGTAGGCTACAGTCGATGGGGGTTGCAAAGAGTCGAACAAGGCTGAGCTACTTCACTCAGGCTGTGTGCTAGGCTCTGGGGATACAGCAGGTAAAGCAGACATTGGCTTTACCCTGTAAAACTTGCATTGTAGCAATTACATACAGTGTTCATACAATTTGCTAGGATTACATTAGCTCAGTTCATGAAAACTGCAAACAAACAGATATGAAACCCTCTAAAGCAGGTCTACCATCCCTGATGGCTCAGATGGTAAAGCATCTGCCTGCAGTGCAACAGACTGGGATTTGATCCCTGGGTCAGGAAGATCCCCTGGAGAAGGCAATGGTGACTCACTCCTGTTTTCTTGCATGGAGAATTCCATGGACAGAGAAGCCTGGTGGGTTACAAGTCCATGGGATTGCAAAGAGGCAGACATGACTGAGTGACTAACACTAAACAGATCTACATATTGTCCTTCTTTGGCATGCTGACTAGACTGCAGTTAGAATGCCTAAGTTTCCTTTTTCTGATCATTTTGTTTTCCCTAAGGCTTTCAGCATGTGTGCTTGCTAAATCCTCTACCTCCTATTCTTGCTCCATCTTCTCTTTTAGCATCAATAATAATGTAGTTTATAGTCTGCATAGTCTTGAAAGGCAATGATAATGACTCCAGAAAAGGACTGTCAAGATTAATTCTCACATACTAGTACTAATGGTTGAAGAGAAAACTCTCCTGTCATTCATTCAGTGAATATTTATATTTTCACATTTTCTAGTCAATGGTTGCTATGGTGAAAGTGCCCATGTAAGCTATACAGAACATATAGATGACTGAGTACCAATCCTAGCAGTGGAGTTGAAATTTAGTTTTTAGAAAAGAAAAGCCCTACCTCAGTCTGCCTTTGGGTCATTCTTTTTCTCATAAAAAGGTGGAGGGAAGCGTGTGCAGCTGCAGGACCTCAGGGAAGCTGTCTTTCTACGAATTTAATTAATAAATCAAAGGTGAGGGCTGTGTCTCCTAGGTGTTTTCTTGCCCTCAAAATCAGCCTCCTCACTGCTCTCATCAATGTCCTTTGACTTATCAGCAGTAAACAAAGCATCCTGTGTTACTACCTCCCAACCTCCCTTCTCTGGTCGGAAATAAGTATCCTCGCAGAGAGCAAAGGGAGATCCTTTTCCTCTCCACTGACCTAGTTAGGACAATGTTTCCAGGACTTGTCTGGTGAGAGATATGGAATCAGAAGCCTGGGAACTTATTTTTAATAAACATTCCCAGTGATTTCTGTAATTAGGCACATTTGAAAAGTTGTCTGCTATAGCTTCTTGAGATATCAGTACCTCGATTATCTTATATCCTGCTCAATAAAAGCCTGTATTTTCTAAATATTAAAACCAAAATAAACTAGTAACAGGGAAAGTCACACTGTGATAGAGGCAAAAATTTAGAGATTCTGTGTTTTAATTTCAGTTGGCTAATAGTCCAGGACAAATTCCATAGCTTCTATGGGTCTTTGTACAAAACAAAGAGAATGAATCACATTCATTAATTCTTCACTTATTTAACCACTTATCAAATATGTGTCGAGGTCCTACTGTGTGTTAGCTCTTATTGTAGTTCTTGGGGAAACAATAGAGAATAACCACTCAGTTACTCTGTGTGTGTTAGTCTCTCAGTTGTGTCCAACTCTTTGTGACCCCATGGACAATAGCTTGCTCCTTCCTCAGTTATCACCTACCTACCCGGCATCTTGTACTGGTGGAAGAACAGTGCTTTGTTTTGTTATATTGTATTATTGTCATAGGAGGAGGCAGCAGCAACCCCCTTCAGTATCCTTGCCTTGAAAATCCCATGAACAGAGGAGCTTGGCAGATAGAGGGTCTCAAAGAGTTGGATAAGACTGAGCAACTGAGCATATTATTATCACAGTGCTTTTTTTCCTGGGCATGCTTCAATTAGTCAATAAAAATCTGAAATTTATTCTATTGAAAGAAGTGTTTTCCTAACAGAGGTATGACAAATCTCATCCTAAAGACCTTGGTGAAATTATCCAAACTCCAACCAGCTTCTAATTGGCTTTCAGGATGAAATGAAGCGAGAAGTTAATATTAGATAATGCCATTCTGAAGCCAAGATGGAGAAGTCTAACGGCTATTCTGAAGTTGAATCATGAGATAAGGTCTCCAAGTAACTTGGTCAAGGAGCCTACATTCTCAGATGAGACAACAAAATACCCGCAAAATTATGAGTACATGATCTTCAGATGAAAAATTGATAGAGTTGTAGCTAGGATGGGGGCTAATTTTATTTCACTCACCTGAGTATATTTATTTCTCATTCAGTATGACTCCCCACATTGATTCCCATTAAAATTTTAGACCATTTTGTCTTCCAGACTAAGTCTCCAACAAGACCACACTGATGGTTCTCCAAGCCTGACCTTTCCTTGATGACTCCTAAGGTTATAATACAGATTTGGGGGGACATCTGGCTAATTTTCAAAAGTCCTATAAATTAATATCCTGAATTTTAAACAATTAAGTTCTTTAAGGACTGAAAAGTCCTTGAGGTGAGTGAGCAACACTTTTCCTGTAGCTTTCCCAAACTGTCTTTGGTTCTGGATTTATTACCATTTTGTGAGAATCTTTAAATTCATATCTCGACTGAGTTATGAACAGCAGTGGTTTTAGGTGTCTCATTCCCACAGAACATTGTCTTTAAGGTCAAGAGGATAATTTAAAACTGGAATAGAGATCTGTTTGGAGGGGTCGGAAGCTATTTTGAGGGCTAATTATCTTTTATTGCTGGTTTATCCTTAGGCCTTTGAGTCATATGCTGTTATTTCATTTGCCAAAGATGAAGAAGAGAAAATCTTGAAAATCTGTAAAACATAGTAAACAAATTAAAACAGAAAACTAGTCAAACTTTATGTTTTTCAAATTGAAGTATAGTTGATTTACTATGTTGTATTAGTTTCAGATGTACAGCAAAGTGATATGAGTGAATATATACATTTATTCAATTCTTTTCCATTATTAATTACAAGATACAGAATATAGTTCCCCTGTTACACAGGAGGTCTTTGTTAGTTACCTATTTTACAGATAGTTGTGTATATCTGTTAATCCCAAAGTCCTAATTAATCCTTTGCCCATCCCCTTTTCCCTTAGATAACCATAAATTTGTTTTCTCTGTCTCTGAATTGGTTTCTGCTTCATAAATAAGTTCATTTGCAGATTCAGGATTGGAAGCTCGTGTACACCTGTGGTGGATTCATGTCGATGATGGCAAAGCCAATAGAGTATTGTAAAGCAAAATAAAGTAAAAAAAAAAAAAATTAAAAATTAAAAAAAAAGAATAAATCCGTTGTTTGGGGAAAAAAAAAAAGTTGCCAAAAGCTGACTGGCTTGCCTGAGGGCTCCTGGATGTGAGATCCTTACTGAAAGCCCTGGGAAGAAAGAGGAGACACTTAGGGCTCTAAGACTGTGAGATCAAGCGTATAGCCAGGGCATCTGAGTCCCGCCCCTCCTCCAACAGTGCAGCTGCAATCAGAGGTCTGTATGTGGGGCAGAAGCATTCTAAAACACATCATCTTAGCACAGGGAACTCTTCTCAATGCTATGCGGCTGCTTGGATGGGAGGCAATTAGGGGAGAATTGACATATATGTATGACTGAGTCCCTTTGCTGTTCCCCTGAAACTATCACAATATTGTTAATTGGCTAGACTCCAATATAAAATAAAAAGTTAAAAAAATACACGATCTTAGGCACATCACAGTCTCTCTTCCTCATTTTATCAGTTACTAAAAGAAGCAAATAGGACGAAGAGCAGAGCCTGGCTGATAGGATTGAATATGAAATTATAAAACAATAGCCTTGCACAAACCTGACAGAGGGTAGGTAGTCAAATAGTATTCCCTGGATCTACGGCCATGTATAATAGAACCTGTATGGGCATATTTCTTAAATGTAGAAAATAAGCTTTGAATTTACAGGTTATTTGGACTTAAAATGTATCTTGTTAGGACCAAAGAAATATTGTTGAAAATATGTGGGGTCCATCTCCAACGATGCAGGAGTATATCAACTGAGCCTTGGCAGGCTTGGATTAGAGGTACTCAGAGGCTAGCCCATGGAATGATTTGAGGTTCCCACCTGTAGAAATGAAAATGCATAAATGTCATAACTCTTCTTGTGTGTTACTGGGCAGGCGACTCCTGTTCCATACCTCACTCTGCCACCCGCTATCTGATGTGTTGTCACCTCCTCAATTATCTAATCCTTTGCTTTGATTCATTCCCTCACAGTGTGTTTGTCCTCTTGTAAAAGCTACCTGTCTTGCACAGGGTTGCTTATAGACCTCATATCAGATTTCGAGGACTGCAAGATTTGATTCTTCTCTTCTCCTCCGTATTTTACAATGATTTGACATTGGTGAAAAAACAGGCAGCCATTGTTTTATTACAGATGCTACTGTGCCGCAGGCTCTGAGTTTAACCCAGCAAATAGCTGTCCTTTTGTCTCAGCAGTGTTTCCCTTTTTGATATGTTTTTGATACTTAAGATCATAAAATCAGGCAAAATTACCGAAGAGTCGCTACTTGGGCTATTGTGATTTTTAATAATTCCCTATGCTACATCGACAAATGGTAAATCTATGAAAGTAGATAATTGAAGATGAAGTTAGAATCAATATTTTTCTTGCCGTATTTATCAAATTAAGAATTTTTTTACCTTTACATTTCTTGATGGGCTATACTTCTATTATATCTGCATGTCTGCTCTGATCCTTTCATCTATTAGAGCAATCATCAAAATTTATATTTTGTTATTTTATTATTTATCTTTTATTAGTCAGATTTTGTCTGAATAATAATTTGGCTGTATTCTCCTCTATGTGTTCTTGCACATTCATTGAAAATGAATATCCTCTTTTGAGAAAGTTTCTGTCATTAGAGAAGGAAAATAATATTTATGTGAGATTAAAAATTTTTTTTTTCTTTTTGACCATGCCACAGGGCATGTGGGATGCTAGTTCCCTGAGAGAGATTGAACCTATGCCCCCTGCATTGTAAATGTGGAGTCTTAACCACTGTACCACCTGGGAAATCCTGAAAATATTATTTATTGAATGCCTGCCTACTATTTGCCAGGTGCTTTATGTAAATTGGGCTTCCCTTGTGGCTCAGCCCATAAAGAATCCACCTGCAATGCGGGGGACCTGGGTTTGATGCCTGGTGTTGGGAAGATCCCCTGGAGAAGGAAAAGACTACCCACTGCTGTATTCTGGCCTGGAGAATTCCACGGACTCTATAGTCCATGGTCTGCAAAGAGTCAGACATGACTCAGCGATTTTCACTTTCACTTTATGTAAATTATCTTGGTTAATCTTTAGGCTGTGTATTTTCACCCTGCTTATTTATATACAGAGTACATCATGAGAAATGCTGGGCTGGAGGAAGCACAAGCTGGAATCAAGATTGCAGGGAGAAACATCAATAACTTCAGACATGCAGATGACACCACCCTTATGGCAGAAAGTGAAGACGAACTAAAGAGCCTCTCGATGAAAGTGAAAGAGGAGAGTGAAAAAGTTGCTTAAAGCTCAACATTCAGAAAACTAAGATCACGGCATCCAGTCCTGTCACTTCATGAAAAATAGATGGGGAAACAGTGGAAACAGTGGCTGACTTTATTTTTCTGGGCTCTAAAATCACTGCAGATGGTGACTGCAGCCATGAAATTAAA